>JARHVA010001804.1:2872500-3081858 GCA_037957365.1 Torreya grandis | reverse complement strand
ATCATGATGCAACTCATGCAAAGGAGGGAAAGATTAGCTTGTAATAGAAAACTAATGAGTTGGAGGAGTGGCTTTGCGGGGAAAGGTTTACAATCATTAAAAAGGAAGGCCCTCGAGAATGAGAAGTAGATCTTGAGTTTGCCTTAAAAAAGGTGAGCTTTAAATGAAATTGGTAGCAGGTGGGATCATTGTATAGTTTACAGTGATTGGGTATCAAAGGAAATCTGCATGGCTCGCATAAGGAAAGGAGAACCTAGGAAGCAGGAACCCAAAAATTGTGAAGAGAGGAGATCGAAACAAGATGTCTGGAGAATCCTATAGAGAGGGAAGGTTTTGAACTATATGGAAAGGCTCCATGGTTCAAAACCTCATATTACAATAGCTTTTTTCAAAATCTGGATTGATGATAGGGTCACTCTGCATGGCATCATAGTGAATCTAACAGAGGAATTTATAGTAGAGGTTACGGGGCTGCCTACGAAAGGAATAAAATTCTCCAAGTAGACTAGCATTTCAAATGAGGCCTTTTGGAAATTCCCTAAGATGGACATTGAAGAGCAGAAGCTGGTAAAGAATGGGGATTTTTATGAACTGGAACAGATTCAAGGTATATGGAGGGATGTCTTATGTTGTATTCGAGAGTACTTCATCCTCGATGGAAGAAGCAAGAGAGTCCACAAATTCTACTTTGTATTCCTAAATCATTTCAGACACAAAGTAATAATTTCCTTTTCCTTTTATCTACATTTCTATTTGGTCCAAAGTTTATTCGCTCACAGGGAGAAGGAAATGCGTCCTATTCTGCATGAAGGATTAATTCTGATAATCGAAGGCTACTGCAAGAATAAGGCCATGGTTAAGAACCCTTATCTAGGGAAAAACAAGGATTCATAGAGTAACAAGAGTGAAATTGTTAAAGGGAAAGATAAAATCAAAATCAAGCCCCCTAGTGTCAAGAATCAGAATGTTGACGAGGACACAGAGTGGGAGAGAACTGATAAGTCTGGGGAGGAAAGCTTGGAGGAAGAGGGAGGAACAGAAAGCAGGAATACAAGTTCTAATGAGGAAGAAGAATTTCAAGAGAAGAATGAGAAAGAAGGAGTCAACATAGAGGAGGAGTCTAAAAATAGTGAAGATGACTCTGAGGAAAACCAGCAAGTGTTTGAGGATGATAAAGTCCTGGATGACCCTGTTGAGGACCCTATTTCGATAAATGAGAGGGAAAACATAGTTCAAGCTGACAACCAAGAAACAAACCTAGAAGTTCAAGCTGAAATGAAGGAACAAAATCAAAGGGGAAGAGAGGATCACATTGAAGAAGGCAGGAACAATCCTAATAAGAACACATAAGAGTGGAGTGATAAAAGGTAGAACGATGGAAGGCACACACCTACGAGATGGGTTAATTGCAAAGCAAAGGCTATCCTCCAACTCGATTCATGGATGTTTAAGGAGATAATGGATATCAAAAAGAAAATGGAAATTATGGAAGACAACCAAAAGGCAGTTTGGAACAAAATCAATAACATGGAAAAACAAATGAGAGACATCCGCATCAAGCTCAAAGACTATGAGAACAACCTAAGGGAACTCATCAAGGAGAGCAGAATGAAAATGGAGGAAGTTACATCTAAAATATGTGCTGCAGCTGTTAATATTGGAAAAAGAGCTAATGAGGAGATCAAATCCTTGGAGGGGCCTAGCAAAAGGACGAGACAGAGCTCAAGAAAGAAAGCTATGCAAGAGGGAGCCATGTCGGTGGCTACTGCCATTCAGGATACTACTATGAAAGGTAAGGAAGTAGTTTGGAACTGGAAGAACAGTTTGGTTCTTCTAGTTGGTTGTGTTATCTGGTCTTGTTTCCTAGTTTTTTGTAATCTTTTAACTATGGTGTAGCCCAGTCTATGTAAAACTTGGGTTTTCACTTGTGGTCTTTCAAGTGGTTTCAGGTCCATATAAAACCTATTTTTGCTACTTCTTTGTAGTAGATTTTAGGTTTTGCCTGTGGTCGTAAATGCTCCATCTTTATATATTTGTATCAGGGTTTCGGGGTCCCTTCAAAACCTATTTTTACCTTAATCTAAAACATGTTATTGGTTTCATGTTAGTCACCAATAAAACACTCAAGTGTTACTCACATAAAGAAAAGGTGTGTTATACACACCCAGATACACATTTATTTCCATTAAAATAAAAATTTCATTAATAGATTAAATGGGGGAAAATGTAGATAATAAATATAAATTATATATCACCTCAATCTTGTATAGTTGTAAAGTACTTCTCATGGTTTTATCATTTAATTCCTAGACTTTCCCAATGTTGAGAGGCTCACATCCTCTATCTCCCATGCCTATTGCTTATATCTTCATATAATAATATGTTATTCTAATGACCTAGACTTTTATGTTGATAAAAATTCTATAAATATACTTTTTATCATGCTCGTCAAGTTTTGTATTTGTATCTATTTTTTAGATTCTTAGACACATATTAGTTAGATACCTATATTGATGCAAGTGTAATGTGCCAAGATAAAATTCATGTTCCCTAAAGTCATTCAATTAAAAGATTTTAACACATCATTATAGTCATATTAAGTGCCTTAGTGCAATATATTTCATGAAAAGATTTGTATATATGCATGATCAATCCTCATTCATTCCTCACCTAGTAAAGACCTAGAAACTCACAAAGAAACTTACAAAAATCACTCAATCAATCTTTCAAGTGAGAAAAGCTTCATTATTATTTTTATTTTGAATATCAATCATAGATACAACCCATATATAGGTCTAAAGTTTTTAATAATCATACCATGATCCATATTTCCAAGTTATAAGCTATGTCACTTTAGGGACTTAATTCTCATACATTGTATCTTTATGCACACACAATCTAATACATAAGAGTGAACTAAATAAGTGTAATGCCCTATTAAAAGTATTAGATATGTAGAAAAATGTTAAGCATGGGATATACTAAAAGGGGGGTGAATCAGTATATCATAAATATTATAAACTTTCCCTTAGTCAAATTCCACCTTAATATACATTCAAGATATGCAATAAATATGAAATAATAAACACCACACAAGATAGAGAGAGAGACACCAGATTTAACATGGAAACCCAATGTGGGAAAAACCATGGAGAACAATCTCAAGTATATGAATGAGGACAAAATCAAACTATAATATTCACAAGCACTAACTTGCAGGAGCACCAACACCTTTGCTGAGCACCAACACAACAACTATTCATGAGCACCAACCCACAAGAACACCAACCCCTTTACTGAGCACTAACATAGAAAAAATTCATGAGCACCAACCCATAGGATCACCAAACCCTCTTATAAGCACCAAGACAACAAAAATTCATGAACTCCAACCCACAGGAGTACCCACCTCTTTTTTGAGCACCAACACAACAATAATTCATGACCACGAACCCACAAGAACACTAACCCCTTTGTGTATTGTTGACCAATAATGCCCAACAGGAAAAATTTTTGGTCACCTTATTCCCCTACTATTCAATGCTAGTCATCTTCAAGTTGCACAAGTTAAATGAGTTTGATTCATGGCCTAGTTCAAATGGTTTAATGACCTTTGGTTCAAAGGTCTATCTTCAAGTTCAACATCTTGGTTCAACAAGCGTTAAACCATTGAACCGTTGAACTAACTTTGGTTCAATGGGCTTGGTTCATCGATCTTGGTTCAAAGGGAGGAGTTCAATGGGCTTGGTTCAAAGCAAGGGGTTCATCGGCCTTGGTTCATTGGTCCATTAGTGCACAATGGTTGAACCCTTGAACTATTAAACCATTTTTGGTTCAACAGGCTTGGTTCAAGGGTATGCCCTTGGCCGAAGGGGAGTCTCCAAGTTTAAAATGACCTAGTGGAGGGCTGGCACTTGAAAAGAAAAGGACTTGGGTAAGTTAAGTTCAAAGTTCAAAGATTTAATTTTGTTTGAAATTAACTAAGTCTTGAATTCCTTCAGACTTTTTGCCCGAAAGAGTTCCTTCAGATAAAAAGTCTAAAGGAATTCGGGTGCAAGCCGAAGCAAAGCAAGGGCCAAGAGGAATTTCTGCAGACTTTTTGTCCACAAGAAAATGTCCATAGACAAAAGTCCATGGAAAATACACAGGATGAAGTGACCTAGGAAAATTGTCTGTGGGGACCCGAGGAAAAGTCCAAGGCAAATAGGGAACCGCCGAAGGACCCTGAAGGGCAGGTTCCCTTGCGGGGGACTCTCGACCAAGACCAAAGGGTCACCTTCCCTTTGGGAAGGTGATAGAGATGGAGAAAGTTGCCCACAAGGAAATTAAGAATGCCCAAAGCTAGCAAAGGACCCAATGACATCTTGGAGGATGTCAAGTTTAACAGAACAAGTTAGCCATTAGTTTTCAAACTAATAATGGCCATACGAATGTCAAAGTTAGCTGAATGAAATGACCATTTGTTTTCAACTAAGAGAGAGATAACTAAGGGGCTAGAATGCAGTGACCCACCAAAATGTCTACCCTTGAGAGCCAAAGGAGCTAGACTAGACAAAATTGAGAAAAGATAAGTGCCAGGCATGAAATGAATAGGCAAGTAGTCCAAGTGGCAAGAAGAAGTGCCAATTTGAGAAGTGACCCCAGTAGGTGAAATAGTGGATGTAATTAACCACTAGAGGATGTGAATGGCATGGCCCGTACATTTAAAGAGGGAAAAATCTTAGTCTATTTGCAGAAAAGAGGCCCAGCCTAGGTTTTCACATTAATGATCGAATGCCAAAGTCACATTTGGTAATTATATAGCATGGTTCTAGCAAGCTTATTCTAGAAAGATGACATTGGCCATAGTGTTTTCCTCTTCCTAATGAAGGGATGCATTTGCCACTTGTAAAAAAGGAGTGCCAATTGGGCCACCTTATTTTTCATATATATTTGTGAACTTGTCATTTGTAAGGGATATTTTTTCAATTTTGTAAGGCGTAGCCTTGGCAAAATTTCCACCTAAATCAATAAAAATAGTTTTACCTCCATCTTGGAAAGATATTTTAGAGTATGTTATGAGTGTTTGTTTGTGTTTAGTCATTGTTTCTTGATGCTCTCACAGGTCCAACACCAACATGCTTGTTGTCTACAAGGCACTTCTGTAGTTGACAGGAGAAGAGCAGTATTTGGAAGTGTAGGAGTAGAAGAAAATTACTACATAAGTGTGCATCTCACATCACCTTTGGTGATCTCTATTTTCTATATTTTCTATTAGGGCCTCCCTATCATGTTTCTTGCAACCTGGTCCTTCTACCAAATGTGAAGTGTATGTATGTTTTTGTCTGATTTCAAGTGTGGATGTGGGAAGGTCAACTTTATTTTGGTGCATCACCTCCTTAGAGTAGTTTGTTTTCCTACATCTCTCTCTCTTTTCATCCCCCCCATTATATATCTATATATATATCTATATTTTCACTTGTTGGAAAAACATGATGCATCAAAGGGAGCTAGCCCTTATCTAGAGACTCTCCCCTCTAGCTTCACTAGTCCCACAGGTGAGAGGGGAGTTTCCATGTTGTGAGGAGAAGGTAGGAACTTGACTTCCTGCCAAAGGGTGAAATTTTCCTATGTCAATAGTTCTAGCATGCCCAGTGGGACCACAGTTTCACAATGCAGTAAGGTTTTAGGATTGATGCTGGTCTTATTATAGCAAAAAGAAGTTTTCAACATCTGGTTACTCTGAGTTAAATATGTTGGTTAAGCAACCTAGTGCCATCAGAAATCATTTCTTGTATGTATATTTCCTTTGCTCAAAATCATGGATCTAGTTTTCCTTTATATGATTTCGATTAGACTCAAAAATTTTAGATAATCGCCTCAAGCAGCTCTCCTAGTTGCCCTACAACTATAAAGGAGATGGTGCTAGAATTGGAGATTAATAGGCTAGAGAAGTACAGATATCATCAAGAGCTAATGTATGATGAGGAGCATTTGTTTAGGCAAGCACAAGCCTTACAACCCATTGTGGAGGAGGAAACAAAATGGAGAAATCCATTTATTCAAGGCAGTCAGCCTTATGTACCCCCTCCTAATCTAAGGAAAATCCCCTCTTTTACATCAAGTCCTTTCTATCAGATTGCACTTGTTCACTCTAGCTCATCAAATGCATTTGCTCTCAATCTTGTGCGACTGGCTTTCCAACATTAGAAGACATCAGAGCAGCCTCCCATGGAGATGAACCATCTAAATTCCTTATATTGTGAATCTTCCATTGAGAATAATACCACCAGCCAACACGTCCCTCTTCTAAAGACTCTTCCAGTGCATCAACAGCCTCTTCTTTGCATTCCTCAACCTCCCCAAGTTCTTCAGCATGATAAGTAGATTCTAAGTTGGAGGAAGGAATGCCAGGGACCAGCTCAGAGCTTTGAAGAGGGTCACACTAGTGACCTCCAAGAAAGACTCTTTCAGGACCATCTAGCTAAGCAAATTGAAGATTTAGAGGCTAGGATGAAGCTACTTCTTGAGAGAGAGAGTTCAAACTTTTAGACCTTGTAGAGGAGCCCCAAGACCTTGGAGAAAACAAAGTTGTTGCCTATTTACAGGAGCAAAATCCCAATTCTGAGATCCTGAATTGGAAAATAACAATAGGATCATGGGGAAAGAAGGAAGAAAATCAAGGTTTTTCTCAAAACCTTGAAGAAGCTGAAGATGCACTTGCTCATGATAATGTTGATGACCTCTAGGAAAGGCATTTCTAAGAAGATCTGGCTAGGAGAATCATAGAGTTGGAATCTAGAGAGAAATTCCTCAGCCAATGTGTGATGGATGGCTCAGACCAAATAGCACGTTCCATGTCTGAACACACCCCACCTACACATTTCCAAGAGAGATATCAAGCTGCACCTAATATTGATGAAGTGCTGACCAAGTGGAAAGAGGAGAATCATTTGATTCTAGCTCAAGGATTGCCTCCTCTTCCACATGTTTTCTCCATTTCACCTCTTCTCAAAGAAGAACCTATTATGTAGGAGGCAAGTGAGGAGTAGAAAATCCAAGCTACAGTTCTTCAAGAGGCTATCGTGAGTGACAATGAAGGTGGAATCATCATTGGTGCTCCTTGTGAAGACCTTATCAACAATGGAGATGATGTAGGTCTTGCATATATGCAGATGTTCTAGCAATATGAGGAGGAACAAAAGCATGGTGAGCTCTCTTCCCCTCTATTTGATGAACTTCCTTGATGTTTTGATGATGAGGATGACTACACTGAGGATCCTGAGTTGGAAGAGGATTAGGAGGACATTCTTGAAAATCTAGAGATCCTGATCAACAAAGAGGAAAAGGAGAGGCCTATCTTCCTGGAGGAATGCCTATAAGAAGAGAGTTTTAAATAGAGAGGTGATGTTCTATGGGATGAGCAATCATTTTATGATTCCATTTTAGACATCACTACGGTCACCCTTCTTTAAGAAGGCCAAAAGGAAGTAGAGAATGAGTCTAACAAAATATTCAATGAGGCAGAGGGAAACAAGTCAGACCATGATACATTGCAGAGGAAATTCACAGATTAGAGGGCTTACGATGATGAGCCAACAGCCGTTGATTTCTTGGTGAGGAGCACCAATATGAAGGATCAACATTTAATAGGCTTCTAAGGAAAAGTAGAGTACATATATGTTAGAATCATGTTTGATTTTGACCTGCTCAGATACCAGCTAACTCAGGTGATAGGCAAGAGGAGCAGGTCACCAACTCTCTTTTTCATTCAGCTACTTGCCTAGTGCCATAAGTCTTCTTACCAAGAAGGGGACTTAAGAAATTTTCCCTTTGATCTAGGAGAGAGGTGAGCATTCCTGGTTAGCTATATATAATAGTTTGTTTTTACTTTCTTTTCTTATTTTCCCTAAGTGCAGTTTGCACAAGTAGTGTTTTTTAGCCTTGTGTGTTTCCCTTCGCGTGTGGGGTAAAGGCTTCATGTTTGATTCTCAAATATTTTGGGGCTATTGCTAACTTTCATCAAAGCTGCATCTAACTCTGTGCCCAATGGATTTCAAGGCAATTGGATTCTAAGCATAGCAGGCATGTTTCCCCTATGAGTCACCAATTTGTTGACCAATTTTGCCCAACAAGCAAAATTTTTGGTCACCTTATTCCCTTGCTGTTCAATGCTAGTCATCTTCAGGTTACACAAGTTCAATGAGTTTGATTCATGACCTAGTTCAAATGATTCAATGACATTTGGTTTAAAGGTCCATCTTCAAGTTCAACATCTTGGCTCAACAAGCGTTGAACCATTGAACCATTGAACCAACATTGGTTTAATGGGCTTGGTTTAATGGGCTTGGTTCATCAATCTAGGTTCAAAGGGAGGAGTTCAATGGGCTTGGTTCAAAGCAAGGGGTTCATTGGCCTTGGTTCATTAGTCCATCGGCATGCAATGGTTGAACTCTTGAACTGTTGAACCATTTTTGGTTCAATAGGCTTGGTTCAAGGGTATGCCCTTGGCCGAAGGGGAGTCTCCAAGTTCAAAATGACCTAGTGGAGGGCCGGCACTTGAAATGAAAAGGACTTGGGTAAGTTAAGTTCAAAGTTCAAAGATTCAATTTTGTTTGAAATTAACTAAGTCCTGAATTCCTTTAGACTTTTTGCCTGAAAGAAATCCTTCAGATAAAAAGTCTAAAGGAATTCGGGTGCAAGCCAAATCAAAGCAAGGGCTGGGAGGAATTTCTACAGACTTTTTGTCTACGGGAAAATGTCCATGGAAAAAAGTCCATGGAAAATACACAGGATGAAGTGACCCAAGAATATTGTCCTTAGGGACCCAAGCAAAAGTCCAAGGCAAACAGGGACCCATCGAAGGACCCCAAAAGGGCAGGTGCCCTTACGAGGGACTCTCGGCCAAGAGCAAAGGGTCACCTTTCCTTTGGGAAGGTGATAGAGATAAAGAAAGATGCCCATAAAGAAATTAATAAGGCCCAAAGCTAGCAAAGGACTCGATGACATCTCGAAGGATGTCAAGTTTAATAGAACAAGTAGCCATTGGTTTTCAAACCAATGACGGCCAAACAAATGCCAAAGTTAGCAAAATGAAATGACCATTTCTTTTCAACTAACAGAGATCTAACCAAGGGGCTAGAATGTAATGACTCACTAGAATGTCTACCCCTGAGGACTGAAGGAGCCAAATCAGACAAAATTGAGAAAAGACAAGTGCCAGGCATGGAATGAATAGGCAAGTAGTCCAAGTGGCAAGAGGAAGTGCCAATTTGAGAAGTGACCCCAACATGTGAAATAGTGGCTATAATTAACCACTAAAGGACACAAACAGCATGGACCATGTATTTAAAGGGGGACAAATCTTAGTCTATTTGCAAAAAAGAGGTGTAGCCTGGGTTTCCACATTAATGATCGAATGCCAAAGTCAAATTTGGTGATTATATATCATGGTTCCAGCAGGCTTCTTCTAGAAAGATGACATCAGCCATAGTGTTTTCCTCTTCCTAATGAAGGGATGCATTTTCCACTTATAAAAAAGGAGTGCCAATTGGGCCTCCTTGTTTTTCATATATATTTACAAAATTGTCATTTGTAAGGGATATTTTTTCACTATTGTAAGGCATAGCCCTGGAAAAATTTCCACCTGAATCAATAAAAGCAGTTTTACCTCCATCTTGGATAGATATTTCAGAGTAAGTCATGAGAGTTTATTTGTGTTTATTCATTGTTTCTTGATGCTCTCATAGGTCCAACACCAACATGTTTGTTGTCTACAAGGCACCATTTCTGTAGCTAATAGGAAAAGAGTAGTATTTGGAAGTGCAAGAGTAGAAGAAAATTACTACATAAGTGTGCATCTCACAGCACCTTTGGTGATCTCTATTTTCTTTATTTTCCATTAGGGCCTCCCTATCATGTTTCTTGCAACCTAGTCCTTCTACCAAATGTGAAGTGTATGTATGTTTTTGTCTGATTTCAAGTGTGGATGTGGGAAGGTCAACTTGATTCTGGTGCATCACCTCCTTAGATTAGTTTGTTTTCTTGCATCTCTCTCTCTTTTCATCCCCCCCCATTATATATCTATATATATCTATATTTGCACTTTCTGGAAAAACATGATGCATCAAAGGGATCTAGCCCTTATCTAAAGACTCTCCCCTCTAACTTCGCTAGTCCCACAAGTGAGAGGGGAGTTTCCATGTTGTGAGGAGAAGGTAGGAACTCGACATCCTACCAAAGGGTACAATTTTCCTACGTCAACTTGTATACCACACAACTATCTCTCAATGTTGCTATCTTAACAAATGGTAGTATATTACAATATCTCTTTCCTCTCTCTCCTTTACTCTTCTAATCTAGATATAATAAATACAAATCATACTCAATATCTCTTCTTACAAGTGGCTTCTCAAGCCTTTATTTATAGATTTCTAAATGACATTTGGCCTTCACCCTTTGTGACCCTTCAATTATCTTGGAAAACGGTGCCAAACTTGCATGATCCTTTATATCCTTGAATTTGAAAAGTCATGTGGTGACCCTTCATAAGCAAAATCATCCTTTCCTCTTGTCTTTATCTTGGTGACTTTTCATATTCCTCAAAGTGTCCCTTCATGAGAAATTGCACTGTTCCTCTTTTGTCTTCAATTGGTGACTCTTGGAATTCCCCAAGATGACTCCTCATGGGAAAATGTGTCCCATTCTTCTTTTAGCTTTACCTTGTGACTCTTTGAATTCTCCATGGGCCCTTATTTTGTCTTATATGCAACCAAAAATATATTTGTTAATATTAAATAAATATTAACACACATTAGCCAAGATATAACTATTACAAACATCAATAAATGAAATGGGGTCTTTATCACCAATAATTCTAGACCTTTGACATCAATGACAATATTTCCAATAATTTCCCTTTTTGTCATTAATGGCAACATCAATCCCAAAATTGCCACATCCTAAAACCTACACATACTATCATCTAAAAACATATAGTAACTCCCCCTTACTATAGCAACTTGTACCTATTATGTATACCTATTTTTGCACCTATACATGTACTGTTACTTTTTGTTCTTCCCCTTTGACATCAATGGCAAAGGGCCTACCTAAATATAACACTTAGCTTCCCCTCAACTAATGTTGAACCTCAATGGTAGGAAGTAATAGAAATTACTCCCAACTCCTCTTATAGATCCTTGAATGTGTCATTTGATCATGCCTTTGAGAAGATATTTGATATTACATATAAAATATTACCTATCCTTTGAGCATCTACAATCAACTCATTTGAATCTTTTCTTCTAATATCACAAACTTCTTCATGAAACTTTAATGTTTATCCCTAATCACATATTTGACTTACACTCAATAGATTATGATTAAGACCTTTTACATACAAAACATTTTTAGTCTTTGTTCTACCATTATCCAAACTCAAAGTACCTTTTCTAGCTATCTTAGTAGTGGTTTTATCTCCAAATTTCACTCTGCCACCATTGATCTTCTTCAAGGTTATGAACTTGCTCTTATCTCCTATCATGTGCCTCAAACATCCACTGTCAATGAACCATGGCTGATCTTCATTTGTTGTATGCAAATCTATCTAAACCAACATAGAATCTTTGGGTTGTTTTTTCTACCATGAACATGTTTGAACCTTCTTGTTGATGAATGAAACCTTGAAACTTTGGTCCTTCTTGATTAATTCTGCATGAGTTTCCTTCTTATTTCTAAAATTGTTATCTCTTTTTCAACATTCTAATTTCTTATGACCATATCCATTTGAAACACTTTAAAATTTTTAAACATTGCATAGGCAAGAAACATTCTAAAAGACTCTAACCTTAATAGTGGTGCAAAATTTTCTTCAAAATCTATTCCCTCAAATGATATACAAAATAATCTATCAACTCACCTTCTTGTCATGCAACATAGCCAAGACCTAATAACATCCACCATGCTTCAATTTTTCTTAAAAGTGTCTCCTGGAAGCCTAGAGGAGATACCCCACACAAAGGGTCCTATAAATAAATCTCAGGAGATTCCCACATCTCCTCTATTTCTTCCTTGTGTCTTTCTCTTAGAATATGTTTAAGCATGTCTAACTTATTTGACTTACTAACCTTATTATTTATGATGTTTTTTATCTTCTCAACTCTTGCAACTTTCTCATCTTGACAGGGCTCATGCTTAAATGTAACAAGAGATTTTTCATAGTCCTTCCTATTTGATTCTTTATCTATTATAGTAAGTAATTTATTCTCACTCTTAAACTCAACCTGATCAACCTTTACTATTTTAGGTCTCCAAACCTAAATTTGACTCTTCTCATATCTTCTAGGGGCTTTGTATCCTTTGACATACCTTGAAGATATATTTAATTTATTGGGACATAATTTAGCTATATGGCCAACCTTATGACAACAAAATCAAATAACATTTTTCATACCTTCTTCTTGAATGTGACTAAGATCTCCCTTTGACTGATTGCTTCTCCTGACATAGTCTCTTACCCTATGACCAACATGATGACAAACAAAGAAATGGCCATCAAAAGAATTTAAAAACTTGAAAGCATTGGGATACTTGATTGGCTTCTTTAATTTACCTTTAAAACTTTCATATTTCTTACCTTGGACTAATATTTCATAATATTTATCAACCTTGATTATGAACTTCTCATGATTATCCTTTAAAGAACCTAACTCAACCTTCAACTAATTACACTCTTCTTCTCTTGATTTCAAACTTGAATTTTCAACCTCTAGCTGATTATTAAGATCTTGAATAAGCATCTTATATTCTTTTGCTTCTATAACCAACTTAAACTCAAAGATACACACCTATTCCTTAAGAGCCTCAAACACATATTTCAACTCTTGATTCTCATTCTTTAGCTACTTGGCCATCTTGTGCTTTCCTTGATCTACCTTTAAGTTGTTAAACCCTTTTTGAAGGAACCTACTATGAACTAATTATTAAGCATGAGATATACTGAGAGGGGGGGTGAGTCAGTATATCATAAATCTTATAAAATTTCCCTTAGTCAAATTCCACTTTAACATACATTCAAGATATGTAATAAAAATGAAATAATAAACACCACATAAGATAGAGAGAGACACCAGATTTAACATGGAAACCCAATGTGGAAAAAACCATGGAGAACAATCTCAAGTATATGAATGAGCACCAACTCAAACTAAAATATTTTTAAGAACCAACTTGTAGGAGAACCAACCCCTTTGCTGAGCACCAACACAACAAATATTCATGAGCACCAACCCCTTTATTGAGCACCAACACAACAAAAATTCATGAGAACCAACCCTTGAGATCACCAACCCTTTTGTGTATACCACACAACTATCTCTCAATGTTTCTATCTCAAAAAATGATAGTTCATTATAATATCTCTTTCCTCTCTCTCCTTTGCTCTTCTAAGCTAGATATAACAAATACAAATCATACTCTATCTCCCACAGGTTTGCTCTTCTAAGCTAGATATAACAAATAAAAATCATACTCAATCTCTCTTCTTATAAATGGCTTTTCAAGCCTTTATTTATAGATTTCCAAATAACCTTTGGCCTTCACCCTTTATGACCCTTCAATCCTCATGGAAAATGGTGCCAAAATTACATAACCCTTCATATCCTTACATTTGAAAAGTCATTTGGTGACCCTTCATAAGCAAAATCATACTTTTCTCTTTTGTCTTTATCTTGGTGACATTTTGTATTCCTAAAAGTGTCCTTTCATGTGAAATTATAGCCTTCCTCTTTTGTCTTCACTTGGTGACTCTTGGAATTCCCAAAGATGACTCTTCATGGGAAAATACATCCCATTCTTCTTTTGTCTTTACCCCATGACTCTTTGACTTCTCCATGGGCTCTTCTTTTGTCTTATATGTAGCCAAAAATATATTCATTAATATTAAATCAATATTAACACACATTATCCAAGATATAACTATTACAAACATAAATAAATGCAATGGGGCCTTTTATCACCAATAATGCTAGACCTTTGACATCAATGAAAATATTTCCAATAAAAACAACCATTAATAGAGGGGTCCTTGGGAAATCATGTCACCATGAGCCAACTAACCCATTTAACCCATAATCACTACAAGGGTGAGGATGCTAGTGTTTTTTCTAGATAGATACTAGTTTTTGACCAAAACTATAACTAGTTCTAGAGCACAAACTAAGGACCTAGTCCATGAAGACATAACTAAAAATATGAAAACACCTAGTGTCATAGTGTCACCAAAATTATAAATAAACACCAATAATTTTTTTAAAAATGTAGCTAAAATAGATATGGTTTAGTGTTAAAATCTCAAAGACAAACCATAGATACAAATAAAGGAAACTAAATAAAGACCAAAAAATAACTACACAACACAAACTTGAGATCCTAGCTAAAAATAAACCTTTCACTACCAATATAAGCCTACTCATATTATAAAGTAATGATTCTAATGTCTATTACATGTTACCATTGACAGAGTTCAAAGCATTAAGTTGTAGCCTTTTAACATCTAATTTTGTACCTCTTTTCCCTTTTGTGCCATAATTAGGAGTCTCAAGATCACTTGGATAGTGTGAAATAGAAAAAACCACTCTACTAGCTAGCTCTTCTCCTTAATCATCCCTGTTAGCTTCTGACCTTACTACACCTTCTTGCTACTAAAAATTATCCATTGAATGTGGAGAGTGGTTAGCATCCTTATACCTAGAAGTTTATATGATAGTTTCCTTTTATAGAAAGTTTTTAGAGAGGAGTAAGGTTGGCTAGCTCCCTATCAATTTGAGCTACTGAAGTCACTAAATCCTCTCCCTTTTGTGGGCTTTCATGAGTCACCTAAAGAGAAGTTGTCGATGTAGGCTAAATGGAAATGGACTTTGATGGTACCTAAATTGAGTGAACCAGATCTTGGTTTAGACACCTAGTGTTTTTAACACATTTATTTAATAACATTAAATGAAATCCTTGTAACCATTTTTCTAGACAAGAGGAAATCTTAAGGTTGGCTAGATTACATTTGAAGCATCTGAATGGAAGACCTTCAAAATTAACAAAGTGAGCCCAAACACCAAGAAATGAAGAAATATTAATAGAATGATGTATTGGTTTGGATAAATATACAAAAACACACAAATTTACATAGCATAGATTAGTCTTCATTGAATCATCCATTTTCATGAAAACACCTAGCTTGCTAACCAATTTCATGAGAAAAATAGGATCTTACATGGCTAAGGGAGGATTATAAAATCTAACCCAATCAGAGCTTGAGAGATAACCAAAACCAATATGTAAAAAAATGATCCTAGGGACACATATAAACCCAATATTACCAAAAAACCATGGTTTATTATCCCAAACAAAGTCTTTGTTAGTTGAGGATTGAAATGAGAGCAAGAAAAGACCATTTGCTAGCTATTGACCAAATTTAACCCTGTAGGTCAAATTGGGATCCCTATAGGTTAAAAAATTGAATTTAAAGGTTTATAAGGGGTCTATTATTATTTAATAAGGTGTATTATATGTCATTTTATTTCATTTAATGTCATATTAGCCTTGGTCATTAGTCATTTTAGTCAATATATCATTTTGAGTCATTTTAAAGGTCATAAAGGAGCATTAAATGAGTTGTATGAAATCCTTGGGAAGTGTGAACGTGTAAAAAAGGTAATTTCACATTAAATTTATCATATTATTACTTAATCAATTGTTCATAAATTAAAGTGATAGGTTCTTTATAATAAAGAGCCATTTTTTTGGGAAAAGAGAAGAGTTTAGAACTTGTACGACACATGGGAGAAGGTGACACATGGGATGAGGTCAAGTAATTTATATTTAGATTACTTAGATCCATTTAAATTATTTAAGTACTATATAAGTGTTAAAATTAATATAAAATTATTTTATTCCTTCTTCACCATTTGAGACGCACAAAATGAGTCAATAGGTTTATGCTTGGTATAGACAGTTGGAGAACTTCCAGGTCAAATGTCTTTGGGAGGTGAAATTACACTCAGAGAAATTAATTTTCATAATATTATTTTAAATAATTATGGGTTGTGATTTATGAACTATCCTCATGAAGTTGACTATGTTTTTTTGCTTGCTAATATGTGCACCTTGTAAGTTTTGCTCTTGTTTGGATTATTCCATACAATTTAGCTGTTGAGATTGGTTACATATGATGTTAAATCACTTATATAATGTTATCCATGATTGGTTTCACATTATTAAATTATTTTATAGCTCAAAAAACTCACTTTTCAAGAAGGTGTTGATAGTGGACTTGCACTCCAATTTCACCATTTGCAGAAAAATTATTTCTTTTCAATGGATTTAATCCAATGTGGCTTGCAGTCTTACTCACTTCAATCTAGTTAGGAAAATATATTTATTTAAAAATTTCAATCTTCAAAATGAGCATCATTAAGTTTGTAGTGAAATTAGATACATAATCAACTCCTAGCTTATCCTTAGTTTCAATCATGACTTGTGGAGACTCTAAGAATATCCACAAAAGTATAATGAAAGTATAAAATACTTGTATTATCTTATATACACATGAATACTCTCTCAATATTTCATATGTTTCAAAAAAGGAAGGTTGTTATAGTCATTTTGAACACTTTCACATAGTCTACCATGGACATATTCATCTACAACTACCATAGAGGGGAAATGTCACATTGAAACAAGGTGTATAATCTTACCCCAATAATTTTACATAATCATCCATTGTATGAAACTTTTACAATAGCATGGAGTTAGTCTAAGGTCAAATCAATGATACAACTACTCATACAATTTCACATATTACCTCGATACCATTCAAGATGCACATACAACATATCATGATGATGTCATATTGGGATGATAATCTTGGTGATGGTTTCAAACACTTTGAAGCATGAAGATTGATTTTTGGAGTGTTAATATTGGTTCACAACTCATGAGAGGTTAAAATCATGCACATTCTCCACATTCTCCTTTATTTCCTGTATACACTAAATAACGACCTATTAGTGGACCTAATAGAGGTATATATGTCCTTGTTCTGGAGGTTAAAATATGACAAAACATTTATTTGGAATCTTGGTAGGTGTAATGGATCGTAATGGACCTCTTTAAAGTGTCAAATGAAAAAATGGAGATATGGAATACCTTATAGGATCAAATAACTATGTTTAAGGCTCTTATCCCCATAAATTCAAAATAGAGATCCTTGGTGTTTTGATGATATTTTGTAACAAGGGTATTAGGAATTTTGATTCATCAAAAAGTGTTTGTATTAAAGTCCCCATATAGGAAAATTACTCTACAAGTTTTGAGGGGAGGATGAATAGGGGAAGACAATTGTTGAGATCCCTAAATTTGCCTATAAAAACACTAAAATCCTTAATTTACATCTATAGGTCTGAGTCCAAAAGAGCCCTTTTTTCACTTAAAGTAAAAATCTAAGCCTTGCCACCATAGTTGAATGTTTACAAATGATTTAAAGGAGTAATTTTGACAGTAAGAGATAATAAAAAAGGTTAATATTCTATTTTTTAAACCCATATATATACCAATATGTGTTTAATTCTTGAATAATACACCTAAAACAAACCTTCACTTCTATATCATCCATAACAAGGACTTAAGTAGGAAAACAAATATATATATATATATATATATATATATATATATATATAATGAAATTAAAAGTGTCTAAAGAAAATTAAGGTTAATTTAAAATATTTTCCAAAAATAATCTTCATATATAGGTGTCCCCTCATTCAAAAATGTTCACCTATAGCCAGCTATAGATGGCTAAGAGAGGCAGTGAGCATAAAATGTGATGATTTTTAATGTTGGTATTGAAAATAGGATTTATTAGGTAAATTTTTTTCTAATGACCTTAAAAATTTCAATAATTTATTATATTACCATGTTAAAGTTCCAACTATGCAAGTTCATCTACATGGGTCTTTCTCAAGTAGGATACAGTTTGTAGTTCAAGATAGTGAAGTGGATGGTTATGTAATGAGAAGAATGAGAAACATTAGAATGATTAATATACCTAAATCATCTCAATTATTATTATATAAATATTTAATTATATCCATGCCTTTAAAATAAGGTACTAAAGTGACTCTAATAACATAGTTCACAACCCATAGCGTGAAACCTTGCATACAGTCTTTTTGTATATTTTATCTTGGTTGTTATTGAATTTTGAGGGTATAGATACCTGATAAAGGTGTAAAATTTTTAATAAATAATCCTAAAAACTTTTATAATATTCTCCATATTTAATTTTTTTTGAGTAAATAGGGAAATTACCCTCTATTTTATCTCAGACAGAGGGTGATTCCCCCTATGTATAAACTAGAAAGTTTGGAAATAAAGGATGAAATGGTGAAATAGGAGTTGTATGGACATGTAAATTAAGTGTATATAGTTATATAAAATATATAAAAACATGAGTAATAAAGTAAAAAAGGTAAAAATTCAACAAGGTGGTATAGGAGGCTAGAGTTGCAGTTAGGCTTAATAGGCAGGGTTTAGGCCTTGAGGCCAAATGGAGAATTATTTTCATTTCAATTTTGATATGATAATTATAACCTATTTTTAAATATTTTTTGTGTTAATATATAGGTTATAAATATTTTTTTATGTCTATAAGTTGTAGAGTAAATCCATTTTGGCTCAGAGTTACATTAGTCCTATCTAAATGGAGAAACAAGCTTGATAAGGGATGTTTATATGTTCATATATAATTGAATGATTTGAATGAGAATATAAAAGGTTTAAATGTGTTATAGTAGGTCATAAATATAACATCTTTTGAATTATTTTTAAAATCTAATGTTCAACCTTCATGCACAAAGCTTAAGAGTATAAATAGGCATAAAACCCTTGATAAACCCTTGGAAAGACCCAATTGGGAAAATGAGGTTTGAGGGTTATTAAAGTGAGATATTTTTACCATTAATGTGATTTAAAACTATATTATACTCTTTTTTTATCCTTCCCATCCTTTTTAGTTGTAAGTAACTATATGGATGGAGTACAAAATAAGGTATTTTTCTACTACTTTGTGTGTTGTGTAGGTTCTAAGAGGTTTTAGGATATTACAATAACATGGAAAGAAATATTAAGACATAATATAACTCCATATTTAAATTTAATTCCTTTAATAAAATCATAATTGTTTTTTCCAATTACTTCTTCTCATCCATCCAAAACTGGCATAGTGTGCATAATGTCGAGATGTGTGGAAACTTCAAGTGGATGGATTTTTAAGGTGTATATAAGTGGTATAATGACATATATAGTATTTAAAAGTTTAATCCACTCCATCCCATGTATTTTTATGTAAAATTTAATCCAATTTTGAGGCCAAATGTGAGGGGTGACTGAAAAGGTAGTTTTTTATATTAGAGGCAGTGACGACTCACTTCCAAGAGATTATAAATGATTAGGAATAAAACCAATGCATGGAAATAAATGTATAAAATAATTATCTATCATTACATTCATAATACCTATCCATAGTTAGTTTTGGGATGTTCAAATAGGGATAAATCATGAAGGTAGTTTTCTAAGCTAGTAATGGGAATTTCATGCCACTTTTCATGATTTTCATGACTTGGGGTGACACTTGTGCTTCCTTAAATTTAATGTTTAATTTAAAATATTATTATAATTAATATTTAAATCCTTTTTTTATATTTAAAATTATCTTTTTGACCTTTTGAATTATCTCTTCTTTTCTCTATCTCAACTTTTATAAGAACTAGCCATTTGGGCCTTTATAACTTATGATCCACCTGAGTATGTTGAAAAATTGATCATTTGAATACAATTTTATTAATAATAATACTTATTTTTACCTATTCCATTAATATTCATTGTGGTTTTTACTTGGATGATGGATCTTTCTTAGTGATGACTCTTATTTCCTTAGTATGTTGTCTCATTCTCTCACCTATTTACAATTAGAAAGCTTCTTCTTAAAGGCCATATGATTTTTTATATGAAGTTTCAAGGTTGAGTGAGTTATCCTATTCAATATTTTAATTTTATATCTCTTGTTTAGTCCTCCTAGCCTAAACATTTATCCATAGCCTCATAATGAAATATCGATGTGAGAAGATGTAGATTGGAGAAGTTTATGCTAAGTTAGACCCTTGTTCTCATACATAACATGTAGTTAGTTGGTAGTCATCAAATATTTTGGTGTATTACCTTCCTTAGGATAGTTTTTTTTTTTCTTTTTTTTTTCTCTCCTTTTTCCCTCACAAAGTTTAGATGTAGTAGTGTTCTACATGTGGTACATTAAGTGTGTTATCCCTACCTAGAGATTCACCTCCTTCTTAGGCTACCAATAGCTTAGACGTGTTTTAATTATGAAACTTATATGAGGATATTTGAGACATCTCCTCAATAGGTGAAAACCCAAGTGATAATAGTTTTTTGGCATGCCTAGTGGGACTCTTAGTCCAAGAAATTGAAATATTTTTGGTGTTCTCTTTTAGCACATCAACCTTTAGAGGAATTTATCTAAACATTAATGGAAACTCTGAGATTACATCAGTTGCTCAAACATCCCAAGTATTCTTTTTGAATATTTTTGATAATCATTCCTTATGTTCTTACTTCTTAATGAAGTTCCATGGCTGACTTTTGTGTTGAGTATTATTTTACACAAGATGGTGAACTTTACCAAGCTTATGGCACTCCTTATCATCCTTTTCATGATCTTTACCAGCACCAATATGATTATTTCCATCTATAATAAGACAATTAATAACATTATTATGAAGTGTATCAATCATATAACTAGCCCCCTCAATATCTTACTCCTCCTAGTCAACCTAATCACTTCTCAAGTCAATCCATTTCCACTTTTAAGGAAGTTCTTTTGGGATATTATAAGTATATGTTAGATCTTGAGACATTAAGGGGACATGTTTAAGATGTTCCTAGTCATATTTAAAATAAGGTAAGATATGCATTATATATTATTAAAGGAGAGTGGGATCCTATTGAGAGAACTAATCAACATAGACTCACAAGTAAGATGTTAGATGTGAGTGTCTTGATTGCATCCTTGGAAGATAAACTAAGATTTTATGAGGAGTATCCTCACCAAGTATATCAGCCTTCATATCCACTTCCCCAACATTACTATCAGTCCTACATGATTCCTACTCATGAACCCATTCATGCTTACCAAAGTAATCATTTTCCCAATCAGTCGGAAAAGAGAGTTAGAGAGACAAGCCTTGTGTTTGAAGCAAATATTGATAGGTATATTGAGTTTTCCAAAATGTAGGTGAATAAATTCATCTAATTATCAAAATAATTGGATTATAAGCTCTAATTATCCTCTCCCATTACATACCCACTTTAAAAAAAGACCTCTAGATATTAGATTTCAATTTGGAGATAAGGTAGAGAATCCAAGCCTAAGGATATTCTAAGTTTCTTACACACTTTATCCACTCCTAACCTCAAGAAGATACACCTAATAAAAACATCCTAAGATATAATAAGGTAGTGGAATCATGGGGAAATAAAGAGGATAAAATCCTTGATAAATAATGTAATGTTGAGAAAGAACTTGATCCTATACAAGTCCTTCCCACCCTTTCTCAAGAGACCTCTTGTCTTCCATTTTAGCCTTCTTGTACTCTTTATACTCATGATGATACCTATGAAATTTAATAAATAATTTTTCAAGAGAACTTATCCAAGAAAATTGAAGAGTTAGAGTAAAGGATGAGATTGATAAGTCAAGCATGATGGAAGGTTTAGACCCAAAAGAAGATTTTATGCCTAAACACACATGATATAACCTTCCATAAGAGAATTCTCAAGAAAAATTAAATCACAATAAATTTATTATCAAAGTTAAGGAAGAAAACCAAGATATTTTAGCCCAATGTCTACCTCCCCTTTAAGAAGATCTCTAAAAATAATCCCCTGTAATTCATTCTCAATCTAATTTTTAGTTATGTGTTCCACCTCCACCAACTAGTTCATCTTGTCCTCACCCCATCACCATTTTCCTCTATGGACCTATCATATGGTAACCTAAATATGAGTAGTTGGTTGATAATAATTCACAACTCTTTCTTAAATGAAATATACCTCCTTAGTAGCCCTATTGGGCTAGGTCACATGATTTCAAGATGCCTAGTGTTGACATCACTAAGAAGGATAAGGAGATGGAAGATATTGCATCCCTTGAAAATAAAAATTAGATTATGAAAGATGATATGTAACTTGATATCCCTCAAGAGGTTATAAATGTTGAAGAAGATAAAATCAATATAGTGACTCCATTTGGTGATCAAAAGTACAATTTTGCCTTCTTGTATGAAAAAAAATGTGATGAAGACTCTTTTACAGCTATCTATGAGGAAGGTGAAAAATAATTGAAGAAGAAAGTAATTGAAGGAGACTCTACATCTGATCAAAATTTTGTGGATACTCATCTCAAGCATGAAGACGAAAGTGCTATTAATGATGGAGAATAATTTCAAGTCATCCCCAAAGAAGTTATAGTCATAAAAAAATCTCTTGAGACCAAGGTGGAAGTTATTATTATTGAAGATGACCCAATACCTTAGAATAATTTTGATTCAACCTAAGAAGCATTGGATATTGAATAAAACCATATTGATGACCTCATACATCAACAAGAAAATATTGAAGAGGCAGTCATTCTAGATGAGAAAGAGGACATAGATGATTGTTAGCTGCAAATGAAGTTCTTTCAAGAGCTTGAATACCTTTGCCAAGTTGAGGTTCAAGTACATGACAAGGTGAAGAAAGAGTATTCCATAGAGGAAAATGAAAAAAAATGGGTATAATATGAAGGGGTCATTTGTGAGCTAAAAGAACTTTTAGTTGAGAAAAAACACAATCTTATTGAGAGCATTATGGAAATCAAGAAGGTATGCCTTCTTGAACCACTATTAGAATTTATAATTGAGGATCCATATGAGAAGTTTGAGGTTTTTCTGGATGTAATAAGACTTCATTTACATATCCAAACTATTTTTAACTACTTGGTTATCATGGAACATCATACCAATGAAGTTGGCAAACATCATGAAAAAGTTAGAGGTATCAATGTCAAGGATTAAAAGACTATATGTCTCATTAATTCCTCCATGTCATGAAACAAAAAGGGTTTCAAACTTACCATTTTATCCAATAAGGATTTTTAATCTTAGGTTATTTAGTGTTTGAGTAAATCTGTTTAGTTTGTTGTGTGGGTTTTATAAGTGTTTATGAAGCACATATGTGTTCACTTTTATTTTGTGTGTGTCTTTTGTTTTGTGTGATTAAGGTAGTCATTGGCCTTGTATTGATCAATGATTTTTATAAAATTTATTTTATTTTATCTCAAAAATAATATGGCTCCCTAATCCCAATAGAACGATAAGGCTATTGATCTTTAGCATAATAGGCATGCCACCCCTATGAGTCACTAATTTGTTGACCAGATTTGACCTTATATATCAAATTAAGACCCCTATAGGTAAAAAAATTGACATTAAAGGTTTACAAAGGGTCTAATATTATGTAATAATATGTATTATAGGTCATTTTATGTCATTTAACGTCATATTATCCTTGGTCATTATTCATTTTAGTTAATATATCATTTTAAGTCATTTTGAAGGTCATAAAAGAGAATTAAAAGAGTTGTACAACCTAATTCAGAATTGCGAATGTGTTAAAATGGTTATGTCACATTAAATTTTTCCTATTTTTCCTTAATCAACCATTCATAACTAAAAGTGATAGGTTCTTTAGAAGAAAGAATGGTTTTCTTGGGAAAAGAGAAGATTTTGGTATTTGTATGGCCCATGGGGGATGGTGACATATGGGATGAGATCAATTAATGTATCTTCAGCTTAATTATATCAATTTAAATTATTTAAGTACTTTTTAGGTTTCAATATTGAGATAAAATAATTATGTTCCTTCTTAACCCTTCTAGACACATATAATCAGTCAGTAGGTTTATGATTGACATGGATAGTTGGAGACCTTCCAAGACAAAAAAATTTGGGAGGTGAAATTAAAATTAAAGATATTAATTTACATAAAAATAGTTCTAATTATGGTTACCTTTTATTTATGAACCATCCTTATGAGTTTGATTGTGGGTTTCTACTTGCTAATTTATGCAGCCTATAGGTTTTGCTCTTATTTGGATGATTATGTATAATATAGTTTCTAAGATTAGTTATAGATAATGATAAATCAATTATATAATGTTATCCATGATTATTTTAACAATTATAAAGGATTGTATATCTTAAACAACTCACTTTGTAGGAAGGTGTTGATAGTGGACTTGCACTCCAATTTCACCATTGTAGAAAACTTCTTTCTATACAATGGATTTAATCCAATTTGTCATAATGTCTTACTCAATCCAAATGGGTTAGGATAATATCTTTGTTTAAAATTTTCAATATTCAAAATGAACATCATTGAGGTTATAGTATAATTAGATACACAATCAACTCCCATCTCATCCTTAGTCTCATTCATGACTTGTGGAGACCATGAGAGCATCCAAATAAGTAGAATGAAAGTATAATTTCCTTTTAGTATATTATATACACATTATTACTCTATAAATATTTCTTATTTTTTAGGTAAGGAAGGTTGTTATAGTCATGTTGAATACTTTTGCATAATCTATCATGGACATATTCATCTACAGGAGCCATAGAGGGGAAATGTCACATTGAAATAAGGTGTATAATATTTTTCCAAGATTCTTACATCATCATAAATTCTTTTATCCTTTTTTCAGAGTATGGATTTGGTATGAGGTAAAATTCATGATACAACTACTCACACCATTTCACATACTACCTCCATACCATTCAAGATGCACATACAACCTATCATGATGATGTCATACTAGGATGAGAATCTTAGTGGTGGTTTCATACCCTTTGAATCATGAAGATTGAATTTTGGAGTATTTATATTGGTTCACAACTCATGAGAGGTTAAAAACATTCACATTTTCCACATTTTCCTTTACTTCTTGTTTACATTGAATAACCACCTATAGGTGGCCCTAGTAGAGGTATATAAGTCCATGTTTGGGAGGTTAGAATATGAAAAAAACTTCTATTAGAATATTGGTAGGTGGAATTTACCATAAAATACCCATTTTATGTTTTAAATTAACAAATGGAGATATGGACTACCTTGTAGGATCAAATACCTATGTTTAGGGCCCTTATCCCCAAAAATACAAAACATAATTTCTTTCTATTTTGTTGACATTTTTTAATAGGGTTATAAGGAATTTTGATTCATCATAATGTGTTTGTATTTAATTACCCATATATAATAATTAATATACAAAGTTTAATGTGAGGATGACTAGGGTAAGACAATTGTTGAGAGGCCTAAACATACCTACAAAGACAATAAAATCCTTCATTGACATCTATAGGTATGAGTCCAAAAGAGCCCTTTTTCACCTAAAATTTAAAAATAAGACTTGAAAACATATTTTAATGTTTATAAATTATTTAAAGTAGTAATTTTCACACTAATATATCATCAAAAAGGTTTATAATCTATGTTTTAGGCCCCTATATACACCTACATGTGTCTACTTCTTGAGTAATACACCTATAGTAGACCTTCACTTCTATATCATCCATAACAATGATTTAAGCATGGAAACACATACATTTATCTATAAAAGATGATTATAAGTGTCTCAATAGAATCAAGTGTGATGTAAAACCTTCTCCAAAAATAATCTTCATATATAAGTGTCTCATTTGAAAATGTTCACCTACAAACAATTATAGATGGCTGAGAGAGGCAATGGGAATAAAAGGTGATGATTATTAATGTTGATTTTTAAAATAGGAGTTAATATTTATTTTTTTTATTACCTTAAATGTTTCAATGAGGTCTTAGAGCACCATGTTTAAGGTCTAACTATGTAGGATCATCTATAGGGGTATTTCTCAAGTAGGATATAGTCTGGAGTCCAAGAGATTGAAGTGGAGGGTTATGTAATGAGGGGAATGAGAAAGTTAAGAATGAATAATAGATACAAATAATATCCATTATGATGATATAAATCTTGAATTATCTCCATGCCTTGTAAACAAGTTACTAAAGGGACTCTAATAGCACAATTCACTACCCATAACATGAAACCCTGCATACAATCTTTTTACATAGTCTATCTTGGGTATTGTTGATGTTTGGGGGTCTATAGACCTGATAAAGGAGTAAAATATTGCAGAAATAATCCTCACCACTTGGATTATCTTATCAAACTTTAAATTTTTGTGAGTAAATAGGGGAAGTAACCTCGATTTTGTCTCAAATAGAGGGTACTTCCCATCATGTATAAACTAGTAGGTTTGGAAAGAACAGATGAAATGATGGACCAAAATTTGTATGGACATGGAAATTAAACATATATATTTAGATAAAATTTGGAAGAACATGAGGAACCAACCATAAAAGTGGAAAATTCAATAAGGTGGTCTTGGTGTCTAGAGTTGTAGTCAGGCCTAGTAGGCAGGGTTTAGGGCTAGAGGCTAAATGTAGAGTCTTTTTCACTTCCACCTTGAGATGACAATTATAAACCATTTTTAAATGTTTTTGGGGTAATTAAACAGGTGATAAATATTTTATAAGGCTTAAATTTTGTATAATAAATCCATTTTGGTTCAGAGCTACATGAGACTTATTCAAAGTGGAGAAACAAGTTTGATAGGAGAATTTATATGCTCAGATCTACTTGAATGATTTGCATGGGAATATAAGAGGTTTATCTATGTTGTTAAAATTCATAAATATAATTTTTTTGAATTATTTAGTAAATCTAATGTCTAATGTTCATGAACAAAGCTTAAGAGTAGAAATAGGCCTAAAAACCTTGCTAAACAATTAGAAGGATCTGATTGGGAAAATGAGGTTGGATGGATATTCAAGTGAGATATTTTTACCATGTAATTTCATGAACATTTTAGATTAATATTTCATGCTCCTTATTATCCATCTGAGTTCTATGTAACTTTATGGATGCAGTAAAAAATAAGGTATTTTGTACTATTTTGTGTGTTGTGTAGGTTCTAAGAGGTTTCAAGAGATGAAAATATCATGGAATGAAAGATTAGGAATTAAGATAAATCACCATTTAATTTTCATAACTTGAAAAAAATCTTGAGTGTGTTTAACAATTGATTCATCTTAGCCAGTCAAAACTAGCATAGTGAGTATGATAGTGAGAAGTGTGGAAACTTTAATTTGATGGATTTTTAAGGTGTGACTAAGTATTATAAGGATATTTAGATTATTTAAAAGTTTAATCCACTCAATTTCATGTATTTTCATGGAAAACTAAATCCAATTTTGAGACCAAGTGTGATGGGTGACTAAAAATGAGTTTTTTAGACTACATGCAATGTTGGCTCACTTACAAGAGATTCTAGATGAGTAGGACTACAAACAACACATGGAGAGGAATGTATAAAATCATTACATATCATTAAAATCATTAAACATTTATGTAGTAATTTTTGGGACGTTTAAACAAGGTTAAATCATGAAGGTAGTCTTTTGAGCTAGCAAAGGGAATTTTATCACACTTTTCATGAGTTTCATGACTTAGGGTGACACTTGTGCTTCCTAAAATTATATTTTTAATTTCACATACTATTATAATGTATATTTAACTCATTTTAAAATCTTCAAAAGTGTCTTTGTGACCTTTGGAATTCTCTCTTCTTTTCTCTCTCTCAAGTTTTATAAGAACTAACCATTTTGGCCTTTATAACTTACGCTCCACCTGAGTATGGTGAATCCCTACTCATTTTCATACCATTTTATCAATAATAATACTAATTTTTACTTATTCCATGACTATTCATATTTTTTTTTACTTTTATGATGGATCTTTCTTAGTGATGACTCTTGTTTTCTTAGCATTTTGTTTCATTCTCTCACATATTTGTAGTTAGAGTGTTTATTCTTGCATATCATGTGAAGTGTTCTAGGAAGTGTCAAGGTTGAGTTAGTTATCCTATTTATTAGTGTCATTTTATATCTTTTTCTATTCCTCCTAGCCTAAACATGCATCCATAATCTCATAATGAAATATTGATGTGAGAAGATGTAGATTGGAGAAGTGTATGTTGAGTTAGTTCCTTGTTCTCATGTGTAACATGTAAATGATTAGTATTCATCAAATATTTTGGTGTATCACCTCCATTAGGATAGTTTTATTTTAGTTTTATCTCTCCCTTTTCACTCACAAAGTTTAGGTGTAGTGTTATACAAGTGATACATCAAGGGAGCTAGCCCTACCTAGAGATTCACCTCATTCTAAGGCTACCCACAGCCTAGAGGTGTTTCAATTTTTCCACTTGGAGGAGGAAAGATGAGACATCTCCTTAAATGGTTAAAATCCAAGTGACAAAACTAACATAGAGAGAGAAGGTGTTTTTAAAGTGGGTTAGGTTACATATTACCAATCTAAGAGGGATTATCAAGAAGGTTTATATCCCACAAATTTTCAAATCAAATATCTCTTACCTCTTTCCTTATCAAGAACATAAAGCTCAACATTAGAAGTTTCAAGTATAGGAGGAGAGTCAGATAAGATCAAAGGAATATCACCTAAAGAATCTATTTCT
Organism: Torreya grandis; assembly: GCA_037957365.1. Classification (NCBI taxonomy): domain Eukaryota; kingdom Viridiplantae; phylum Streptophyta; class Pinopsida; order Cupressales; family Taxaceae; genus Torreya; species Torreya grandis. The sequence goes on along the minus strand of JARHVA010001804.1, from coordinate 3,053,137 downwards.
AGGGTTTTTTCTTGAATATATTACCCTTTAGAAACCTCCAAATCCACTCTAACCTTCTTATAGTTCTTTTCCTTTGAAAACTAGCTTCTGGAAAGCAAAACATGGTTAACACTAGGTTGATTTATGAGGATAAGATATTTATAAAAAGACCCATAGGAATGAAAAGGATTTAATATATTAATGCAACTCAAAAAAATTATAACCTTTTTAAAAACTCTAGCTGAATCAGAAGTAGTTATTGTAAATTGCTTCCCTAAAGGGGAGACTCCATCAGACAAGACATTGACCATGCCTGGCTATTTTAGTCCCAAAAAATATTCCAAAGGATTATTATTTTAGACAAAATGGGAAGCAAAAAACCCATTATAGTTTTTGACATTTTTATACTTCCTTTCTCTACCCTAGTTTGAATGATCATAGGGCCCCTATGCACCCATATTCACACCCACATTTGAATTAAAATCATTAACGATAACCTTATGTAGATTGTGCTTAAAGGAGACATGGACCCCAATTTTTCTTCTCCTACCATCACCATTCAACCCCACAATCACCTATTCTATTAAAGTAGTTAGTGTGGTTTTCCAAACATTTTCCTACATCAAACCATCCTTGAGATCCTACTACCCATGGTTATATTCCTATTTAGGAGTCTCTTCTCAACCAACCCACTAAGATCCTTCATTATCATCTTCCATTTGTTGATCCCCATCACCACCTAGACTATCATTTCCATCACTACTACTATCGTTACCATCACCATCCTCATATCCAAGAGCCAATCAAGAAGCTAGGGTTTTATAATTTGAGAAAGTGACAAATTATGTGTGAGATATGAACACACTAGGGTAAAGGTGATAGAAAAACAATAAGTTTACAAATGGTTGCATATAAATCTAGTCAATATTTTTTACTAGACACCTATGTCTAACTCAAATGCCAATGCCAACACAACTTTATACATTTGACATAAGTATTTGAGTCCATAGAGTGATAGATTCTAGAATATAATGATTATTCCAAAATATTTATCCACTCCACTTATATCATGTTTCATTATAGATCTATATGTGCATAATAAAGTATAAGTACTCTTATTTTTCATTTATTTCAATAATAATCAATAGTTGTACTTATTATTACTAAAATATCTTATCATTGAAATTTAGAATATTGTTTATCTAAGTTTGTAATGAATTGGCCTACTATAATTTTTATTTATTATCCTTTTTGTAATTCATTTATATATTATTAACCCTATACTATATTGATCTATCTTAATTTAGGGTTAAACACTAATCAATGGTCAGATATGATCATTATAAACTACGTTGCAATTATTCCCACATTCATTTCAAGAACTAGACAATAATATTGAATCATGTGAAATATGGACTAACCATAACCCTAATCAATGGTCAGATACAATAATTATAAACTACCTTACAATGATGCCTTGATTCATTTCAAGGACCAGACCATAATATTAAAGAATGTAAAACATGGAATAATCAAACCAATAATTAATATTCATGTCATTTTGAGTACTAGATTTGAAAGTAATAAGTTTTATCCTAGATTCAATCATAAGATAATGGAGAAAAAAATGATAGTTTTGGAGGAGATTGAAATAGAATTAAATAAATTTCATGCCCAAAAGTTAAATATGGATTATTTATTTAGTATAACCTTATGAGGGGAGGTTAGGATAATTTCATGCTAATTATAGTTAGCTTTGAACCTTTAATTTTTATTGACTTCACTATGGGCTAGGATGATATGGTTATTAAAATGAAAGGCTTAAACATAAAAATAAAAAGGAAGTCATATGTGAAGTAATTAATGTTTAATGTGATAGTATGAAGGAATTAAAATATAAGAGGTGTAATATAAATGATATTAAAATTTTATTCAATATTGACGAGGATATCTAGATTGATAAGAAAGGATATCTCATCATGGATTTGCTAATGCCATAACTAGTTATTTGATTACAAATTATGAAGTAAATGAAAATGAAGGGAAATTACATGATCCTTTACTCATATAAATTACTATTGATGAATCATTTAAAAGGATAAAAATGTAAATTTATGATTCTGTACTTTCTCCTAAAGTATTTTAAGAAATTTTTCATTGCCTAATAGTCAAATAAGGATGACGATAACATTCATGAAGGTCTTATTTTTATTCCAGTCAAGAGAAAAGAAACCCTATAGGGTAAATAAATTTCCTAACCTAGGGAGGTGGAAATAAGTGATAAGTTAGAGGGGAATTTCAAGAAATCCCTAAATATCTAGGAAGAGGATCCCTCTAACGGGACCTTATCCATTCAACATTTTACAAAGAAGAAGAAAACCAAAGGTACAAAGATAATCTTGGAATCACCTATAATGAAATTTAAGAATGGTTAGAAAAAATTGAATAAAACACTAGAAGACCCACATATAGGATGGACAGTGAAAGAGAAAGAGAAAAAATTGGATTTTCCCACATAAAAAAAGCATCAAATTCTTGGATCTAGAGGTGAAGGTTGAAAAGTTAGAACTCGAAATTTCTATGTAATTAAAAATTTAGAGTGAAATGAAGAAAAAAAAGAAATATTTGAAGGATTATATGGCTAGTATTCAGATAGAGGGAATTAGAAAATTAATTTTTGGTATAAACCCCAAAATCCTCATGTACATAAATTTTGAGCTCTATATGGATTTAACTATCTAAATTCAAACCCAAAGATCAAACTACTAGTTAAAGTGATAGAGCCATTAAAACCTAATGCAATAGATAGATACAATAATTACAAATAACATTATGATCCTAAAGATAAATTCTCTACACCATGATTAAATGGATGAAAGAAAACAAGAAGAGATCGAGATTACCTTGATTCAGATTGGACATTATGATGACATGATTTAAATGTTATTGATGAAGGATTGGATGATTAAATGACTAGTTGGACATGGATTCCTCACTTCATTTCTTTTTATCTCTAATGGAGGATAGAGGTTATATATATATATATATATATATATATATATATATATATATATATATATATATATATATATATATATATATATATATATATATATATATATATATATATATATATATATATATATATATATATATATAGGGGGAGATCAATGGATGAGATTTGAATTTGGATGAGGGAGATCAAAAGTTGAGGTTTATATTAAATTTAAAATTTCTTCAAAGCCTCTATATTTAGAGTCTTATAGAAAAGAGGGGTTACATTAGAGAGGATTCTATAATATTATTATGGATTAGTTTTGATTATAAGGGGATAAGGTAGGTAATTAGGGTCTAGGGGTGTAAGATATCCAAGGAATAGGCTAGTGTAGGTGGTTAGGTGGGGTCATGGGAATTTAAAATTCCCAAATAATAGATAAATAGGATCAGGATGGGATAATGGGGACTTGGGATAGTTTAATTAACTATTGGGGATGAATACGGTTAATTTATGACTAAATATAGAAAGGTGATATTAGATAAATGACTAGGAAGGGGGGATAAATTAGCGAGATAAGTTAGAATGAATGACATAAGCATAATTAGTGTTGACTAATTAAAGTATTAGTGATAATAATGTAGGTGAGAAAATTTAAGTGCATATATATTTCCCCTCTTTTAAAGGGAATTGTGAGTGGAGTGAAGTGGAAGGAGTAATGGTATTTCAAAGAAAAACCATTTCGTGGATGAATTTTAGTAGATATGATGTTAGTTTATATAATTCCCCCTTGAGGGGACATGTGGGGAAAAATGAGATGGATGGCTAATTGAAAGAAGGAATGAGGGGTTGGATGTGATGAATAGATGAGGGTATGGGATGTAAAATGTGAAATAAAATATGAAGAATATGAATTTAACTTGATCAATGAGCTACAAATTGATGATGCCCCTATCAAGGACACATGCACATGGAGTAAAGATGATGGGTGTAATGGTTATTGACATATCCCAAAATGGAATCAATTGTAACATAAAGATGATAGGATTAAAAGGACATAATATTTAGATGTATCCATAGAAAGGATACATGCAAGGGAAATCTATAGGCTAGGATAAGATTATGATTTGATAATATTAAGGATTGATGTGGCTCAAATCTAAATCAATCAATATAATATAGTTGATGATAGATAAGAATGATAGACTCAAGTGATAAAAATATTGCATTGCATAAAATAAATTAGTCATAATGTGATGATGCCCCTAAAAAGGACACATGTAAGGAAGTAATAATCAACCATTGATTAATGGAAGAAAATATGGATCCAATGATTTTTTTTGGCCTAATTTATAGGTACAGGTGATTGATGAAAAAGATTAAGGAGATGATGATGGTGATTGTTCAATATATTGAATGATTATAGTTTAAGGATTTGATTTATGTGGGACTAGAGGATGATGATGGATGAGAGAGATAATGTTTGAGAAATCCTTGGGCATTAAGAGGTGGTCAAGTGTTGCTTACATAGTCTAAAAAGACCTTAGATGGATGTAGTTCTGACTTGGGGATAAATGATAAGTAATAAAGGAGATAATAATGATGATGGTGAGGATTATTGATTATAGGATGATAAGGTGTATGTGATCAAGTCATAAAAAATTTCATAAATTTAATCATCTTCTAAGAAATCTAATAAATATAGAACATGGAAATATTCCCCATGATATAAGTATGACCAAGAGGACATTGTGCAAAAGTGTATGGGAAAATGGAAAAAGATACATCCTTGAGGGCACTTTTGGTGTCCTTATAGCAAATTATTTAATTACTCAATAGACAAAAAAATGATCAAAACATAAGAGAAAAAATATATATACATGATATTAAAACAAAAAAACAAGTAACACACATAAATATCTACATAGAGTTTCACAATACCTTGTCTAAGAATGGGATGAATGATTGGACTAAGTTGGTTATGATGATGACTGAGGACTTAGATTTAAATAGGATGATCATCACTAGTATTAGGATGAACTGTTGTGTATAGTTTAGTATATAAGTATGGATGACATGATAAGGTTTTTGAATACTAATTTTGTCTTGAAATAAAATAAAAAAGTGGCCAAGGAGGGTGATTTAGAAAAGTGATGACCAAAGATTACCAACTGATAAGGCCTGATAAGATTCCAATCTATTAAAAAGATGAGATAATGATGGGATCAAATACCCTTCATACTAGAAAATAAGTAATTTAATGAGTGATAAGAATTAAGAGTAAATTATAAAGAAGGCGATGGGATCAATTAACTTTCATACTATCAATGAAGTGCGTTGATGGGTCTTAGATAGGAAAAGGAAATTGATAAGAAGTGATGGGTGCCAGATTAAATTATTTAACAAGGTGATGCATGTTAATAACACTTAGTCAAAAGGATGATAAATATATGGGTAGATTGGTGACCACTCTGATTTGGCTCCACTATGGAATATGGTATCCAAATATGGGAAAATATGAGATAGATGGAGATGTATCTGACTAGGGGATTAGGTATAAGAAAAGACATCATGGACTATTTTCAGCTTTTTTCAATTTTATGAATTTTAAGATCTTTAACATATTCTTATTTTTAGGGTCTTTTGGAATATGTATGTACACTATACAAATGGGATTAATAGCAAAAGGAATACCAAGCCTATACAATAGGATGAGGATGGATGAAATGAAGGATGGGATGACAAAAAGATGAGGGTGATGGGGACAAAGGAAGAATGGACTAGGGATTTCCATTGACCACATCATGAAGGAAATAGATGTTTAGTTTCATGAGTGTTCATTGGAGGATATGCCAATATGATTTGAGAACATGTCTCAAGACACCTTCCACTTCCTTACTAAGGTCAAGATTGGAATGAATGATAGATATGATGAATGATATAATGGTAGATGATGGACACAGGGATAGGATACAGATGGGATTTACAAGGGATCAAAGTATTACAGATGAGGGATGGATGCAATGGCTAATAAGGATGGATTTACCCCCAAGTGTCAAGGTGAACTATGGATAATACATTATTTACCATGATTTTGGAAACTAGTTTTCATCAGGGTACATGACTAAGGTAATAAAAGATTGTTTTTCACCATTAGATGAATGGTTTTTTTTCACTTTTTTGACTTTATTGGGCATCTATATTTATTGGAGGTGATTCAAGATGTGGGAATGCTGATGCTTCACTATATTTTTAACCAATAGTGGTTATAAAGTTGTGTGACACTATGATCATGCTACTAGATGTATTATGGTCTATGTGATCTTTATTGACACTTGATGGAGACCCCTCCAAATATCTAGACTAGGTGTCTTCATTTCCCTTAGGAGAGACAATGTTGCTTGGGGAGGTGATGTGAGGTATGGATTTAATTATATCTTGATTTTTATGAATGATAGGATGGTATGAAGGGTTATGTAGGATTAAGACTAAAATTAATGATAGGAGCATGATCAGATGGGGTGATAGGTGATGCAGGATTACGATTGGTAGTTTCATACATCAGTGGAGATGTGAGACAATTAATTTGATTGGTTCTAATTGACAAAAGACTATAGGACATCCAAGATACTTTGACTTTGTGACTCATATTTGATTTTATCTCTTGATGGATGTTTATCCATGATTTTGACATTATTTGGATTTTGACTACCCCCTGATGATTTATTTTGGGATTTAGCAAGGGAGATTAATATTTGAGTTGATGTATAATTATTATTTTGACTTTTATAGTCCCCTAATGCCAAATATTAGGCTTCACTAGGAGAAAATATTTCTGGACAAGGTTGATGATTTGAATCTTCTTGGTTTTGACTAATATGATGAAGAATGACTTGATTATGATTTATGACTTTTAGAATGTGGTCTTAGATTTTTTTAATTATGGTAAACATTATATTACTTAAGGAAGGCTCCATTAATTCATGTTCCTATTCATAATTATGGAGGGAGGTGATTAAATGATCATCAATTAGAAGGAAATGATCTATGGTGGAGGAAGGCATAGGAGATGATATGATGAGGTCAATGAGTGGTGATGGGGAATCATAGTCTTCATAATGGTTCCTAAGAGAACCAATTTTTACATTGGTGAAAATATCCTCAAGATTAGCAAAAGGATCATGAGGACTATCTATAGTAAATGCATCTAAAGGATGATCAAATTTACTATGATAGTCTTAAATAGATAAAGCTTTCAAGAACTCATTTATGACATCACCATCCTAATTGAGATCAAAATATATAATTAGTGATGGATCAAAGGCATATAGATTAAAGGTACCTTTGAAAAGATAGACATTATCGACATCAATAAGGGATGACATTTCTAATGAGGAATCTAATTTGGATACTAGTGTTGAACATGAATTTTAATAAAGATAAGAATTTTGATGATGACTTTGATGCTAAATCCTATATAAAAGATGAAAGTCTACAAGTAGAAGGTTCATTATCTATAATTTACCTCTCATTATGGGGCATTTGATGTGATGGTGGAGAGGGAGATGATGGATGTGTGATAGGCCCATAGAAAGAGGTATGAGAGATGGGAGGACTAGGTTTATGGGGAAGATACTCATCTTAGATTAAGGATTTGTCAAATATTGGGGGATCATGGATGAGGGGTGTGTTGTATTTACCTTGGATTGGAAGGGAAAGGGACTGATCAAGAATGGAATCTTGGCATTCTTATTTTTGTTCACCTAAGAATTGAGAATCATCTAGTTCATCCTCCATTATTATGTCACCATAGTTGATGAGGTCTTGGATAAAGTCTTGGAAAGGATGAAATTTATTAATGGTGTGCCCCAAGTTTTGTGATATGAAAGATATTGATTATATTTATACTAAAATGGCTTAGGCTTAGTTGGATCAAGATGTTAGATAGGTGGATATATGATCAGTTATCGATGATGTGTTATTTGAAAAGTGATTTCAAGGAAATAAGAAGAGGGTTATATGGAAACATTTAATTATGTGACTTAGATGTGGAAGGATTGGGATTTATATTAAATGATTGTTGACGTGACTGGGTGGATGGACTAGTAGTAGTTGAGGTGGCTAAGATTGGATTCCCTTTACTAGTTTGGTAATGGGAATGAATGGTTTATAACTAGTGGATGGAGGATTGGTGTAAGATTCACATGAAAGGGATTGGATAGGAGGTGAAATGAGTTAAAGGGGATCAACACATTTGAGGAGTGTTACACCCATCATAATGAACTTTAAGTGGATCTCATTCTTATGGTCATCTATGTATTAGTTTATGAAAGCAAGGTCTATTTCTATGGTGATTATTGAGGAGTGATGGATAATGAAGGTAGGATAAGGATTGGATGGGGTGATTAAAAAGAATAGGTCAAAAATATTGAGTTGGTATAATGGATGAGGATGAAATAGACTAATGGATTAAAGACTATAATCATATTTCATATCGATAGTGCAATAAGTGATAACAACGTATCAATAATGCTTAGTTTTCAAGATAGCAAAAGGTTTGAGGGTTTTATTTGAGCATAGATTAAAAATATCAAGAAGATGATATGATGGGTGACAATTATGAATAAGGAAGGATGAAAAAGGCTAGATTAATGATAATGGGTTTGCTAGATTGAAATTGACAAAGTGATAGGATGCTAGTAGGATATTGACTAGAGATCTAACCAAGGAATGAGTGATAGTAGATTAGTATGATAGGATAATGTGGATGATAAAATTACTAGATCAAGCCTTAAAAATAATTTTCCCAAGATGGATATTGGATGGGATTATGTAATAAAGGCAATTAAGTTAACATGATAAGGACAAGTATGATAGTAAGTGATGATGAAAGGATAAATGGGTAAGATGAATGAGGTGGGGATGTTTTATATTTGTATGTAAAATAAAAATGAAACTAAGATAAGATAGTATTAGGTTAGATTATATGGGTGACGATAATAAGGTCAAGATAAGTGATGGGGTATGGACTTGGGATAAGATGTGCATGGGAGATGATGTGGTTGGGATATGTAGGTGATGGGAGGATGACCAATGATGGGTGGGTTAGGATAAGATATGACTAAAGTGATGTATAATAAAATACAAGGTATGTAAAAGAGGGTAAGATAGGGATATACTAGATGATGATTACACAAGATGTACAAGATGATGGGGTGATGTCCAAGGATAAGGGATATAAGGATGCATAAGATGAGATGTGGGTAATAGGGGGTGTGACTAATTATAGATGGATAAAATGATAATATGAAGGGATTAAGACAATACTATAGATACTATAAGGATATACCAAGGTAATCATGAGATAGGGATTGGATGATGGGGTATGATGAGATAGGATAATATGGGGATGAATATATTAGGATGGGGTGAAAAAAAATGGGGGTGATGGGTAATAATACTATAGAAAGGATATTAGGAGGATGATATGATGACAAGCTAAGGATTACATGATAAGGATATATGTTCAAGAGGATGATAAGAATGTACAACATGATAGGCCCAAGACATACAAGATGGGATGATGGATGTTTAATGGGATGATGACAAGGATATATATGATGGAATATAGGTGATGAGGAATGATCAAGGGTGGGTGGAGATGGTGAAATGACGAGGGTATTAAGGATGTGTGGTGATGGGTTTCATAATGCACAATACATTCATGAGACCATATGATATCTCCTACAAACCATTACCATAGAAAACATCTTTGTAATTATGTACACACAATAATTATGCACCAGTCTCCATTATTATCTCAAATAATAACAAACTACCTTAAAACATAATGAGATATATAAATGTTAGACATTATCCATTAATTATTCATTAGGATAGATGTCTGATGTAAGGGTGAGAGCATACACCAACCATAACCCTTGAGATACAAATAGGCAAACTAAAATATTAATTAATTGATTATGATTAAGTGTGATATATTTAAAATATGAAAAATATAGGCAAAAATATATAGTACAAAGATGAAAATATTTATAAAATATAAGATTATTAAAATAATATATATAAGGCAAGATAGATGATTTCAAAAATGATATAAATGTGCTAAAATGAGTCTCTGATAGGTAACCTACAATCACATGGTTAGTAGTTTGATTGGCACTTTTAAAGAGGAAAACTAAAATACAATGATTAGTAGTTTGATATAACAATCTTGAGGGGGAACCTAAAATTCAAAATTTTATACCAAAATATGACCTACAAAAGGAAGATATTAGCTAGCCATAAATTCACCCCTACAAGAAACATGAAGTTAATCTAATATGCTTTAATAAAAATATCCTATAAAAATCATGATTTTGATATATAATTTATATGGGTGACGAGTCCATAATTTAGGGGTTTGGGGGAAGTAGGCCCCAGTGGGGTCAAGGGGAAGTTCCCATTATGTAGTTAAGAGGTAGAACCCCTTGCAGGGTTTAGGGGTATCACCCTTGGCATGCTCCTTATCATGGTATAATGTAGGTTTAAGGGGAAGATCCTCTAATGTCAAAGTTAATTTGGGATTTTTAGGAGGCCCTAAATGACTCAAAAATCACAAAAATGACTCTAAAATGCACTAAAAAAGACCAACTGTAAGGAAAAAATCAATGCAAAATCATAATTACACAGTGTAAAATCACAACCAAAAAATACAAAATCATAAATAGGGAGGGACAAAATGATAGATTGTGAGTTGGAATTTTTCAATGGTTAGATGAACATGATGGTTATCCTACAAAACCATGGTTGTTAAGAAAAACTATGACTACAAATGACAAAATAGCTCTTTGATAAAAATTGAGACTTTCAACTTTGTGATAAACTTCAAAACCTTAAAATTATAATATGTGATAAAAACATATGTCTATGAAACTTATGAAAAATTGTCTAAATGTCAAAAATATCTTATTTATAGATGATCAAGGTAGATAAAAGGATGGTTATGATATACCAAAATTTACAAATGGATACTTAGATTTTTAACAAAACAACCCCAAAAATATAAATATCTAGATGAACAAAAGATTTTTCTAGTAGATTAAATACTTAGTCTTCTATATGGAATGTAAAATATAACCAACATGAATCAAATTGACAAAGTCACTATTAAAATTATAATACTACTATTTCATAGTGCAAAGTCACAATTCCTAAATTCTCATGATCTGTATTTTGTAGAAGGATGGGAAAATGCTAAGGACAATGTTCTTTTATGGTTTTATCTTTAGAAGATTATCCCCTAACTTTCCCCTGACCCTACACACATAGTCAAATATACAGAGATGAAAAACTTATTATGTGGTTATCCAATATAGAAACCATTGGGATACAAATACAAAATAAAAATATTATGTGTGACTATGTGTGAATAAGTCTCTACCAACAAATTTAGAGTGAATCATGTAGATTATCGGTCAAACATTAGTGTTTTCATGAATACTTACAAAATCATAACTTAACAGGACAAAAACACAACTGCCAAGATAAATTCACAACTTTGAAAGTCATGATTTTGTCAAAAGATATAAACTTAAAAAATAGACCATTAATAGTTAGGTAAAATAATAAGTTCATATGTAAAGTAATAACTCTCAAGATGAGGTCATAATTTTTGAGTCATGGTATTGTCAAAAGATCAAAAACCTTCACATTCAGAGGAAATGGTTAGTGGTTAAGACAAATGTTTGGCACAAAGTCACCACTATTGGGGAGAAAATCATGACTACACTTTCACCAATACTAGTGCAATGCTTTAACATGAACCTATGCACATAAATTTCCTAAAATTATGATATTTTCCTTGATGTATTAGACCTACAAGCTAACAAAACACCACTAACAAGCCAAAAGTGTTAAATTTGGGAGGGACATCTTCCACTGTGGTCACCAAAATGTAGATGATCTTTTAGCTCTATATGGATTTAGCTATGTAAATTCAATCCCAAAGATCAAACTACTAGTTAAAGTGATAGATCCATTAAAAGCTAATTAAATAGATGGATGTAGAAATTAAAAATAACATTATGATGCTAATGCTAAATTCTCTACCCCATGATTAAATAGATGAATGAAAGCAAGAAGAGATTGATATTACCTTTACTCATATTGGACACTATGATGGCATGATTTAAATATTGTTGATGAAGGATTAGATTATTTAATGAATATTTGGAAATGGATTCCTTATTTTATTTCTTGTTATCTCTAATGCAAGATAGAGGTTGTTAAAATATATTTTGGAGGGAGAGATCAATGGAAGAGATTTGAAGTTGGATGAGGGAGATCAAGGGTTGCTTTTTATTTAATGAATTTAAAATACGTTGGAAGCCTCTAGATTTAGAGGACTCTAAAAATGAGGGGTTAGATTAGAGAGAATTATAAAATCCTCTAATTTTATAATCCTCTTAGGGATTGATTAGGCTTATAAAGGGATTAGATAGGTAATTAGGGACTAGAGGTGCAATAGAGCCTAGGGATAGGCTAGTGTAGGTGGTTAGGTGGAATCACGAGAATTTAAAATTCCCAAATAATAGATAAATAGGATTACAATGAGATAATTGGGATTTAGAATAGATTAATTAATTGGTGATGATTAATTAGTTTAATAGATGAATAAATATAGGAAGGGGACATTAGATAAATTATTAGGAGAGAGGTATAAATTAAAGGGATAAATTAAAATAAATGAGGTAAGAGGAATTAGTTTCAACTAATAAGAGTATTAGGGACAATAATTTAGGTGATAAAATTTATGTGCATACACCTCCTCAAATTAACTTTAGAGAAAGCTCTAGAAATTGAAATATCTATGATCATTGTCACAAATAAGATCAAGTATGACAAATTTGATTTCAAGGCTATGAAGAATGTTATGAAAGTTAAAATCACCCATATTAAGAAGAAATATATTAAAGTGACCACTAAAGGATCTAACAAATACACCGTGTCAAGAAAAGAGAGAAAGTGGTTAATTCTAAAGGACCAAGTAATATCACAAGGGGACATCAAAATAAAGTAAAAAAATAAGAATACTATAAATAATATCATTGCACTGAAGAAGAATAAAGATAATATAAAGGCACTACTAGATTGCTCAAATTTTAAAGAATCTTCCCTCAAGTTCTTTGCTATTGTTATTGCCTTGTTACTTTTATGTATTTGGTTGTGTTTTTCTTGTGCTAAAGTTTATTGAACTATTAGTGTTTCTTTTGGGGTTTTATTGGATTCTTAATGAGATTTTGGCATAGCCATAGGAAAGGGGATTTGTCTCCTTGTTTTCCACTATCTATTATATCTTCTTTATCTTTCACTTACTATATTGGTTATGGGATCCACCAAAACCCATTTATTTACCAAATAAAATAAAAATTAATTTTTATCCTAAATTAAATTTATTTTATTACTATAATTTATTATATTTATAATACATCATAATAAAAGAAAACTTTTTAAATTTACAGTAGATATCACTTGAATTATTATTTTTATTCTATTTACATTAACATAGTAATACTATAACTATTTAATTATCACTAAAATAAACAACACACATTTATTGTCAATTAAATATATAACACACATTGAATAATGAAATGATAATCTTAAATAAAAATGTGAAATAATGTTGAACAAAATTAATTATTTTATAAATTATTTTTCCATCACCTATTTTGAATGAGTCTTTTTTTCTTTTTGAAAATCAAATGACACTAACCCATCTGATGTTGTTTCAATGGAACTCTTCTCATTATTAAGTTCAGAGGGGTGATACTTTTATAGTGATTATTATAAAATGTCATATTATTATTTATATAGCATGTACATTATCTAGTGAGATGAATTTTCAATATTGGATAACAAAAATAATAAAAATATAATATAAAATAATACGCCTTGAATATTTTAGTGTCATATTATTCTTATTCTTAATTGTTAAACATACTAGAATACATAACATTTAGTTACTTTGAATTTTATAATCAATATAAACACATATATAAACACACACACACACACACACACACACACACACACACACACACACACACACACACACATATATATATAATTTTTTATTTTAAATTTAAATATTATAAGTTTTCCTATATAGTCTTTCACACAAACTATTATTTCTAACATTTTTAAACATGGTGATAAAGACTAAATCAATTAGAAATATTCATTGAAATTTTTCAAATCACTTGAAACTAACCAATTATTTCCACCACCATACATAAAATTATTTATAGAGTCATAAAAAATTAGTATTTTTGTATTATCATAAATATATGGATAACTTTAATAAAAATCTTTAAATTTTTCAAGTTATAATTTTGTTTGAGAGTTCATTGGATAATTTACATTTTTATTTGTACTAAAGTGATCTTAATATATTTTTTAAAAAATAATCATTTATCTAGACCCTTATTGAAAGCATTGAATGATATGTTCATGTTTGGTTCTATAGTATAAACCATATGGCCACATGAAACATATAAATACAATTCTAAATAAATTCCTACTCTCTATGCATGTACATAATACAAAGACACCAAAACTACCTAATAATAATTACAAAAGTGTGATAAGTGAAAAAGGTATTTATATACTTTTAATTTCTATATGAATAAGTGCATAGGAAATGGAATGATGAATCAGTAAAAAAGACATGTTTTATGTACATTGCTTATGTTGAAAAACACAAATTTGATAAGAAACTTAAATGAAAAGAAACATAGTGAAGGATAATATTATATATGGAAATAACTCACACAAGGATAATATTAATTTTGTGGGATCAATCCAAAATAACCGATAATATGATTTTATAGAACTAAAAAAATTATACTCTAAATAAAGTGGAAGGATCAAACAATGGAATATTATGATGTACATAACAAGTGACATGATAGTTTTAAAATAAACAATATTTAAATATAATAATTAAATAAATAACATTGAATGGGTCCAGGTATTTTAAATAAGGACATTAAACATTCATTTGAAATATTTCAAAGAAGTTACACATTTGTAGATGTTAATTCATAGTGATTTAAGTATGATTTTAAGTGATTGGTGAGATAATCCATTATATGAATCATGGTAGTGATGGTGACTCTTTTATGGTGATGAATGTAATTTGGTGAGATGAAAATTTCTTATGATAATGAATATGAGTTATTTACTTAAGTGTTGTTTTATGAGGATATGTATGTTCCATATTTAGACATTTCATATATTATATATTTTAGGCATTATGATCACTTAATTTTTATGTCTTTGTGATTTTTTCAAATAAAATATTTCTTATTTCTATATTTATATGTCTCAGGGAAAGTTCTAAGCATTTTAACTTTGATGACATGTCATCGATGTAAGTATTCTATTTTTTTGCATAAGTTGTTTTCTATATTGGGCCTTATGAAAGAAAAAAATAAAAAAATGTTATGTTTTCCACATCCTATTTGAATAGAGAAAAGAATCAAAATTATTAATGACATAATGCACTAACATTGAGTGTTTGGATGCATGGTTCAATAAATTTAATTTTTATAATAAGAAACAATAAGTATTTTCTTCTAGATAAGTCACTAAATAAGTGCATTTTTTCTTAGTTTTATGAAATATTTTTTATGCCATTTCCAAAGAACATCCATGTTTATTTAGAAACATATTTGGTTGGATGTAAGTTAAAATTGAAAAAATGTATACATGGACTAGGAATTGGAAAAACATTTTAAAGGATCTAGATGAATATTGAATCATAGTTGTTGGTGTTTAGTGGAGAGGAACATTTAGTAATTTCTAATTGGTTTTTTAAGGAGAAACACATATTTATATTTAGGGAGAGTTTTAATTTCTATATGATCCCAAAGGCCAATTTATTTAACATAATCTAATCTATAGTGTTATTCTTAGATTAAGGAATCATAGATATGATGATGAACAAAAAAATATATAAGCACAACGGATAGGAAAATTAAAACTAATTTCCTGTGAATGTTTGTGTATTTTTTAATGGAAATATGAACTTATAAACTTATGGAATCTACAAGTGAAACAGAAGACACAATGCGTAGATATACTAAGATAAAATATATATATAATTACATGATCCAAGTAATAATGTAGAATCAAGTTATATTTATGAAACTACAAACTATAATAAAAAATGAGGACACACAATTGTTTTGTGTAAGGGAGGGAGATGATATTATCAATGTGATTAACTAAGCCTATAAGATTCCTTAAGTCAAGAAGATCCATGGGAAGAATAAGGATTAATTTTACAATAATATGATTATGATTATGAATGCTCATACTTTAAATTCTAGGAGCTCAAACCCTACAATCCTATATTTTTATGAAAAAAGTGATCTTTTGGTTTTTAATGTTAGGATATTATATTTATATAATAGTGAGGAGAGAGTTTTCAAGAATTACTTTCATCTCGTAAAATTTCCAAAACATTTTTTTTTTGAAAAATCAAACTTATGTAAAGGATTTTACATATGTTAGAAAACCATAAAATATGTTTTCACATATATAAAATTTACCTTGACTCTACCACATACTCAATTTGGATTGAAATAACACACCTATAGAATAACCTGCAACTTATTTAAGGGCAATAAGCAAAGTTATTGCATTAGATAACTAGGCCCATGTCTTATCACCTAAAATTTTATCAATGTTATCCAGGTTTTCAAACATCATATTATAGATTTAAGTAAATGACATTAGTTTGGAGACCCACATGTGAAAATTTGCCCCCATTTATTTATTAGACTGAATAAAGGTAAACTCAATAACCCTAATTTACCTTAATAAAACTAAGGCATTCTCTTATTTACTCTCAATAGTTATTTGATTTAGATCACAAATGTGTATTTGGAACTATAATAAGGATGTGGTCAGATAACAAAACCCTTAAATTCCATTCATTCATACTTTAGATAATAATGACTCAATATAATGCTTATGACTACCTATTCTTTTATGTTAAGAGTAGTGAATTGATATATAATAATAATAATAATAATAATAATAATAATAATAATAATAATAATAATAATAATAATAATAGTAATAATAATAATAATAATAATAATAATAATAATAACAATAATAATAATAATACATGTTCTCTTATTAGTATATCCAATTAAACATCCATTTGAAGCAATACAAACTCATATAGCATTATCTATTTCAATATGACATAGAAATATTATTTTCAAGGAGTATTTTAATGAGCATAGTAGGAATCATAACAATTTATATTATTTAATTCATAATTCTGAACCAATATATGTTGCACAACAAACATAACTCAAATCAATAATCTCAAGCTAACTTCTCACATTAAAAATAATTATCATGGTGAATTAAACATTTATACAATATGTATATCTAATAAGATAACATGCTAACAAGATAAAACTTCTAAAATAAACTTAGGTTACAATATCACAATCAAAATTGTTCTTAAAATTACCAAAATAAGTTACATTAGCTCTAACAGTGAAGATGTAATTATTTTATTTTCAATAACAAAACATGCAGTTGTATTATAAAATATGAATGATAACTATAATACCATTCTTGGTTCCTTAGCATATCAAAAAATTTAATTTATTTCTATTAAAGTTAAGGTGTGCTATTCACTAGTAATGCATTTTCATACTACTAAAATTATAGTACAATGTTAATTCTACCCTAAAAAAGAGGTAAATCATCATGATAATTTAATATAAAAAACATTAAATAAATAATAATACTCATCCTCCAACCTAGTAAAAATAAAATTTTACCATCTAATAAGATCAAGAATCAAAACTTAATTCTAACCATATATGACTAATTAACATGTTTTACAAATTAAAAATATGATACATAGATCTAAGTACAAATCATACTCTCTTGAAAAGTTAAAAAAATAGTCGTAAATTACAACTCATACTCATAATCCCTGAAAATTATAGCATCCTTACCTTTGTAATAAAGTTAAATTATTATAATATATAATAAAGTACTACTTGAAAGGTAATTCATATAATCTCCTTTATGAATAATAAATATACCATTTATATAACCCTAAAAAATATAATGTAAGAATTCTAGGTAAATCCTTCAATAATTAATCTAATATTTAATATATCACTATGAGACAATAATATATTTTGAGTTATGAACAAATACATAGTCCTCAACCTACCAAAAATAGAGACAATCAAGGAATGAAAATTAAATATAAAACTTAAAACAAAATTATAATTCAAATAGTATAATCAAATCTAATAACCCATATAAAATAAAAAGTACCACCTCAACATGTATTTCAAAATGTTTTAAATTTAATTCCTACATTATATATAAACATTGCATGTTCAAAATATAGTAGTCACTATCATGTACTATTATACCTTTCAAATAATCTAAATATCAAAATATGAAAAGTGATATAGTTAAAGATAGATAAAAAATAATTCACCCAATGCCATTAGTAGGATAGTCTTAGACATAAGTCTAGGTACACATACTTCACATAGATAATAGTGGTTCCAAATAAAAATTACTCAAGCAAAATTGAGTATATGAGGATATCAAACAAAACTTCTTGTAATAATACTGGAGTTTACATAGTGTCACCATTATAATTTTTTTTACTAGGATACTAGTTCAAAATAGGACAAAGTGTGCCTTATAACCATTCATTTCTAGTGTCATAATTATTAATACAACCAATAATTAATTATTCATTAAAATTTAGGAAATATTTTGAGGTAATATCATATTTTCCTTCAAAATTTAGTTATTAATCACATCAAAATAAAACACCAATGAATAAATACAATTAAGGAATGTAGAACATCCATATTATCCAATAGCTTTATCCAAGATTCATGAATGGAATTAACTTTTAAGAATGATTATTTGATAGTTCATAAGGTGTATTTAACCCTCTAGCGGGAAAGTAGCTATATGAATAATCATGGTCAGATATATGAAAAGAAAAAATTAAAGTGAAACATAGGAAATGCAAAAGCATTAATCATTCATATACCAACACTTAAATCTTATTATGTTTCAACCATATATCAATATTGAAATTGGAAGAGTGTAGTGCATTCACTTATAAGTGTTTTTTCATAGTTGAAGTAAACAAATCATTATTAGAATAAATATCCTATAAATAAATAAATAATGATTCTATCAATAAAATTAAAATAATGTACATATATGTAAACCATATATTATTCTATTTTATATTATAACATTGATAGGTATTGTATTCATTAGATATTTTTTTACTTTATAAATTTATCAAGGCTTTCTCTTATACATTCTTGTGTATACATCAATATCATTGAGTGAATTATTTAAAGGGTGCACCTTGAATATGTTGGGATCAGCTTGTAGTACTTTTTAAGAGATGTTTGACTACTATTCTATCATACATTCAATACTATTAGTCTAAAATACTTTGAGTGTCTATCTTACCTCTTTATATACTTTCCATCCATATTTTATAACTTCCCTATATCATATTGTATCAGTTTGGATTATCTAGTATGTATTATATTTTGTCTTCTTAGTACTATATCAACTATAACAATATGGTTTTAATTTTGTTTATTTTTATTTGTATTATATGAGCCTGACTAATATCATAATATGTTATTCAAGATGTTCTAATGTATTAGTATATTTGATACATTTAGAATAAATTGTAGAGTTAGTTTTAGGTATTAGAGTCATATATAAGGTTCATATTTTAGTTCTAAAACATATATCACTTTTATGCACTTTACTTGTGCTCAATATCTCATTGATAAGTAGGATTCGTGATATTTATAGGTTTATAAACTTATCTTGGAGGTCATGTCTTTTGGTATCATTTAATATTAATAGGAGAGGTCCTTGGAGTTACTAACTAGGAATATTTATTTCTTTTATCTTACCGTTTTATGTCTTTAACCTACAACATCTTTTGAAAAGCCAATTGAGCCAAAGGGGGAGATTAAGACATTGATGGGTCTATCCAAAGGTAATTATCTCTATCCCCATAATATTTCATTTAATTACTTATAAGATTCAGGCTTTCTTGGTTATTTATTTATGGATCTATGTTTATATCCTTATGATCAACCTTACACCAAAATAAGATGGTATATGTCTAGGGTTTCTAAAATTTAATTATATCAACTTAAGTTTTATATTCCCTTATTTAGTTTACTAGTTAACCTTACATTATTTACATTCACTTAGCCAACATTTATTTTCACCTTTATAATAATGATTACAATTACTTATTTATCATTAAGACCTATTGAGAAATATACCCCACGTCATAGGCCAAAAATTTGGAAATTTTCATATTGATATTTGAGTGTATATTACTCTTTTATATGTCTAAAGTTGTTATATATACATACCAAATCATCAAATTATATACAAGATTTATTAATTGACCTTAGTAGAGTCTTAGTGTGCTCAGATAAATATGATAGTTTTAGGTAATCCTAAACCATGCATACATTCTATTTTTAACCATGTGATAAGTGGTGAAGGTGGGGTAATTAGTATTATCATAGGGATCATAATAAATGGAATACTATGTTGATTATCTTTCGTCCCACTCTAAGTGTCATCAATGAGACCTTCACCCTAATAATAATTGTTTTTTATCCCCCAAGAATCACTATAAGGATGCAAGGTGGAGAGCATACACCAACTATAGACATTGGAATATAAATAGGAAAAATGAAATATTAATTAATTGATTCTGATTAAGTGTGACATATTTATAATATGAAAAATATAGATAAGAATAGACAAGATAAAGATGAAAATATATATACAAGAGACTATGATTAAAATGATATATTCTAGATAAGATTTATTTTAAAAGTGCCAAAAGAAGTATTTGATAGGTAGCC
This sequence comes from Torreya grandis, assembly GCA_037957365.1. Lineage (NCBI taxonomy): Eukaryota > Viridiplantae > Streptophyta > Pinopsida > Cupressales > Taxaceae > Torreya > Torreya grandis. The sequence goes on along the minus strand of JARHVA010001804.1, from coordinate 3,032,158 downwards.
TATAATCACATGGTTATTTGTTTGATTGGAAATTTTAAAGAGGCAACCTACAATATAATGATTATTAGTTTGATTTAACAATCTTAATGGGGAACCTGCAAGTTATATGTTAGACCAAAATATGACCTGTAAAAGGAAGATGTTAGCTACCCTAAAATTCACCAATGCAAGAAATAAGATGATAATCCAATATGATTTAAGAAAAATACCCTAAAAACCATGATTTGGATCTATAATTTATCTGGGTGAGCGGGCCATGATAATATAATTACCTTGATGATGGCGGTCTAGGAGCAATACCCCTAGTGTGCTCCTTATCGTGGTATAGGGAAGTGTCAAGGGAGTAGAGCCCTTGATGCCAAATACAATTTGGACATTTTGAGAGGCTTGAAATGACTCAAAAATCACAAAAAAATGACTCTAAAAATGCACTCACAAAAGACCAAATCAAAGGCAAAAATTAGTGTAAAAACATAATTACATAGTACAAAATCATGATCACAAAGTATAAAGTTACAAATGGGGGGGGGACAAAAACACATATTATGAATTATGGTTTTGTAATATTAAGCTGACTATGATGGTTATCCTACAAAACTATGACTGTTAAGCAAAATTTTGACTAAAAATGATAGATTTTCTATTAGATGAAATCAAGACTTGTTGTTTTGTGATAAATAATAAAACCTTAAAATTTAGATATGTGATCAAAACATATGTCTATGAATGTTATGATAGATTTTATAAATGTCAAAAATGCCTTATTTAATTATGATCAATGTAAATAAAAGGTTGGTTATGATATACCAAAAGTTCCTACAAATGGATAATTAGATTTCTAACAGAATAACCTAAAAAACTTGATTATCTAGATGAATAAAACATGTTTTTCTAGTAGATTAAATACTAAGTCTCCCTATGAAATGTGGAAGATAACCAACAAGAATCAAAATAAAAAAATTTCTATTGAGATGACAATACCACTATTTTGTAGTGCAAAGTCATGATTCCCAAATTCTCATGATCTATGGTTTTGTAGAAGGATGGGAAAAGGCTAAGGATAGTGTTTTTTTGCAATTTTGTTTTCAGATAATTCTCCTACCCTATCTTTCTCTTGACCCTATACACACAGTCAAATCTATAGAGATGAAATCTTTATTATGTGGTTAGATAAAATAGAAATCATTGGGATACAAATAGAAAAGAAAAAATTTATATGTCTGAGTATGTGAGAATATGTCCTTGCTATAAAACTTAGAGTGAATCCTATAGATTATCAATCAAATGTTAGTTTTTTCAAGAAAACTTGTAAAACTATAACTTAACAGGATAAAAATGTAAGTGTTGGGACAAAGTCATGATTTTGTCAAAAGATATGAACATACAAAATAGACCATTGACAATTAGGAAATATAACAAGTTTATATGATAATTCACAACTCTCTAGACAAGCTCATAATTTTTGTGTTACAATATTGTCAAAGGATAAAAGGCTTGAATAGTTAGAGGAAATAATTAGTGGTTAAGTTAAATGTATGGTACAAATTTCTAACTACTAAGGACAAAATTATGACTAAATAATTTCCACTAGTAGCGCAATGTCATAACTTGAACTTGTGAATGCAAAATTCCCAAAATTTTGAGATTTTCCATCATAGATCAGACCTGCAATCTAACAAAACACCACTAAAAATCCAAAATTATTCAATTTGGGAGGGATGTCTCCTTCCATGTTTACCAAAATGTATATTATCTTTTAGATCTATATGGATTTAACTATGTAAATTCAATCCAAAACATCAAAGTAATAGTTAAAGTGATAGAGCCATTAAAACCTAATGCAATAGATGGAAGAAAAAATTCAAAATAGCATTATGATCCTAAATTTAAATGCTATAACCATGATTAAATATATTAAAGAAAAAAATAAGAGATTGAGATTGCCTTGACTCATATTGAACATTATGATGGCATCATTCAAAGATTGTTGATGAAGGATTGGATAATTTAATGACTAGTTAGACATGGATTACTCACATGATTTCTTGTTAGCTCCAATGGAGTATACAGGTTGTTTAAATAGATTTTAAATGGGGAGATAAATGGATGAGATTTGAAGTTGGATGAGGGAGATCAACAGTTGAGGTTTATTTAAGGAATTTAAAATTCTTTTGAAGCCTATATATTTAGAGGCTTCTAGAGAGGAGGGGTTAGATTAGAGAGGACTCTAGAATCCTCCAATTATATAATCCTCTTAGGGATTAATTATGATTAAAATAGGATTAGGTATATAATTAGGGACTAGGGGTGTAGGAGATCCTAGGGATAAGATAGTGTAGGTGGTTAAGTGGGGTCATGGGAATTTAAAATTCCTAAATATTAGATAAATGTGATTAGGATGGGATAATAGGGATTTAGGATCGGTTAATTAATTGGTGTGGATTAATAATGTCAATATATGAATAAATATAGAAAGGGGACATTAGATAAATGATTAGGTAGTGGAGATAAATTAGAATAAATGAGATAAGTGGAATTAGTGTCAACTAATAGGAGTATTAGTGAGAATAATGTAAGTGAGAGAATTTTGGTGCATACACCTCTACCACTTAACTCTAGAGAAATATCTATAAATTGAAAGATCTATGATCATTGGCACAAATAAGACCAAGTATGACAAATTTTATTTCAATCCTATGAAGAATGTTAAGAAAGGTAAAATTACTAATATTAGGAATATATATATTGAAGCAACCACTGAAGAATAAAAAAATACCCATCTCAAGAAGAGAGAGATAGTGGTTAATTCTGAGGGACCAAGTAAAATCACAAGGGGAAATCAAAATAAAGTGACAAAACAAAAAGACTATAAATAATATGAAAAAAATGGAGAAGACTAACGATAATACAAAGGCACTACTAGATTACTCATATTTTGAGGAATTTTCCCTCTAGTTCTTTGCTATTATTATTGAATTGTTCTTTTTATATATTGGGTTGGGGATTTATTATGCTAAAATTTAGTGAAATATTAGTTTTGATTTGGGGATTTTAGTGGATTCTTAGTGAGATTTGGTATATCTCTAGGAAGGGGCATTTGTCTCTTAGTTTTCCTCTGTTTGGTATGTCTTATTTATCTTTCACTTACTATATTGGTTATGGGATCCACCAAAACCCATTTATTTACTTAATAAAATAAAAATTAATTTTTATCCTAAATTTTTCTATTGTGTTACTATATTTTATTATTTTTATAATACATCATAATAAAATAAAATAAATTAAATTTGTGATATATATCACTTGAATTATGTGTTTTATTATATTTAAATTAGCATAGTAATACTACAACTATTCAATTACCACTAAAATAAACAAGACACATTTATTGTCAATTAAATATATAACACACATTAAATAATGAAATGAAACTCTTAAATAAGAATGAGAAACAATGTTGAATAAAATTACCTATTTTATAATTTTTTTTTCCATCACCTATATTTGAACAAAGCTTTTTTCCTTTGATTTTGGAAAATAAAATGACACTAACCCATTTGATGTTTCAATAAAACTCTTATTATTATAAAAATTATGAAAATGATAAGATGATACTTTTATAGTGATGATTATATAATGTCATTGTTTTTTATATATCATGTTACAATATCTAGTGTGATAAATTTTCTGTATTGGATAATAGAAATAATAAAAATATAATATAATATAGTAATACTTGAATATTTTAGTGTCATATTATTCTTATTTTTATTTTTTTTAAATATTGTAATACATAACATTTAGTTACTTCAAATTATATAATAAATACAAGAGGATATAAAAACATAGAAAACAGAAATATATAACAATTTTTAACATTTAAATATTATAATTTATTTCAAATGATTTATATGCTTTCTTATATAGTCTTTCCATCAGGTATATATTTTTTTAAGTGGTGATAAAGTCTAAATCAATTAGAAATATTCTTTGAATTTTGTCAAATCTCTTGAAACTAACCAATTATTTCCACCACCATACATAAAATTATTTATATAGTCATAAATACTTATTATAATTATAGTATCATAAATATATGGATAAATTTAACCATATATAAAATTATTTATATATTCATAAAAAATTATTATATTTGTATTATCATAAATATATGGATAATTTTAATAAAACTCTTTAAAATTTTTGGGGTATAATTTTGTTTGACAATTCATTGGATATTTTATTTTTTCAATGGTATTATAGTGATATTAATATATTTAAAAATAAAATTTAATCATTTATCTATAACCTTATATAAATAGTTTAATGATGTATTCAAATTTGGTTCCTATGGTATAGACCATACAGCCACATGAAACATATAAATGCATTTCTAAATAAATTCCTACTCTCTATGAATGTACTTAATAAAAAGACACAAAGACTATCTAATACTAATTAGAAAAGTGTGATAAGTGAAAAATGTGTTTATATACTTTTAATCTCTATATGAAGAAGTGCATAGGAAATGGAATGATGTATAGGTAAAAAAGACATGTTGTATGTACATTGTTTATATTGAAAAACATAAATTTGATAAGAAAAATAAATGAAAATAAACATAGTTAAGGATAATATGACATATTTAAATAAATAAAATAAGGATAATATCAATTATTTGGGATCGATACAATTTTTTTTAATAATATGGTTTTATAAAAATAAAAAAATTACACTATAAATTAAGTGGAATGATCAAATAATGGAATATTATGATGTGCATAACAAATGACATGAGATTTATAAAATAAATAATATTTAAAAATAATAAATAAATAAATAAAATTTAATGGGTTCAAGTACTATAAATAAGGACATTAAACATTCATTTGAAAAATTTCAAACAAGTTACACATTTGTAGATGCAAATTCAGAGTGATTAAAGAGTGATTTTAGCTAAGGTTTAAGTGACTGGTGAGTGAATCCATTATGTGAATCATGGTAGTGATGGTGACCTTTTTATGGTGATGAATTTAATTTGGTGAGATGCAAATTTTCAATGATAATCTAAATATGATAATGAACATGATTTATTTGCTTGTGTTGTTCCATGAGGATATGTATGTTCCATATTTAGATGTTTTATATATTATATATTGTAGGCATTATGATCATTCACTTTTTTATATCTTTGTGATTTTTTCTCATAAAATATTTCTTATTTCTATATTGATATGTCTTAGGCAAAATTTTAAGCATTGTAAAATTTATGACATGTCATTGATGTAAGTATTCTATTTTTTTGCATAAATTAATTTCTATATTGGGCCTTATAAAAGACCAAAAAATAAAAATAATTTTTTATGTTTTCCACATCCTATTTGAATAGAGAAAAATTATCAAAATTATTAATGACATAATGCATGACAATTGAGTGTTTGGATGCATAGTTCAAGAAATTTAATTTTTATAAAAGGAAATAATAAGGATTTTCTTTTAAAGAAGTCACTAAATAAGTATATTTTTCTTAGTTTCATGAGATATTTTTTATATAGTTTCCAAAGAACATCCATGTTTAGTTAGAAACATATTTGTTTGGACATAAGTTAAAATTAAAAGAATGTATACGTGGACTAAGGATTTGAAAAATAATGTAAAGGATATAGATGAATATTCAACCATAGTTGTTGGTGTTTAGTGGAGAGTAACATTCAATAATTTCTTATTGGTTTTTCAGGTTCAACATATATTTTTTATTAAAGAGGGAGAGTTTTAATTTCTACATGAGCCCAAAGGCCTACTTATTCCACATAATATAATCTAGAATGAGATTCTTAGATTAAGGAATCATAGATATGAGAATGAATAAAAATTGTATAATCACATCGGATAGGAAAATTAAAATAAATTTTTAGTGAATGTTGATGCATTTTTTAGGGAAATATGAACTTATATTATTATGGACTCTAGAAGTTAAAGAGAGAGGAAAATGCATATATGTACTAAGATAAAATAAGAATTTATGTAATCCTATGATCCAAATAATAATGGAGGGTCAGGTTATATTTATGACAATACAAACCATAATAAAAAATGAGGGCACATGATTGTTTTGTGTAAGGGAGGGATATTTTCTTGTGAATGTGATGAACTAAGCCTAAAATATTCCCTAAGTCAAGAAGATCCATGGGAATGATAAGGATTAATTTCACAATAAGATGATGATGATGATGATGATGATGATGATGATGATGATGATGATGATGATGATGATGATGATGATGATGATGATGATGAATGATAATACTTTTAATTTCCAGGAGCTAAAACCCTACAAGCCTATATTTTTATGAAAAAAGTGTTCTGGTGGTTTTTTAAGTTAGGATATTAGATTTATATAATAGTGAGGAGAGAGTTTTTTTGAAAAAAAATCATATCCTAAAAAATACAAAACACACACACACACACACACACACACACACACACACACACACACACACACACACACACACACACACACACACACACACACACACACACACACACACACACACACACACACACACACACACACACACACACACACACACACACACACACACATTGAATAATCAAATTTATGTAAAGGGTTTTACATATATTAGACAAGCATAAAATATGTTTTAACTTATATAAAATTTACCTTGAAACTACCACATATACAATTTACTTAAGCTATAACACCTATAGAATAACATGGATCTTATTTATAAGGCAATAAACAAAGTTATTGCATTAGATAACTAGGTCAATGTCTTATCATATAAAATTTTCTTAATGTTATCTAGGTTTTCAAACATCATCTTATGAATTTAATTAAATGGCACCATATTGGAGACCAATATGAAAAAATTTACACCCATATATTTATTGGAGTGAATTAAAGTAAACTCAATAACCCTATTTTACCTTAATAAAACTAAGGCATTATGATATTTCCTCTCAATAGTTCTTTGATTTGGGTTACAAATGTGTATTTAGAATTATACTAAGGATGAGGTTAGATATCACAACCCTTAAATTCCATTTAATCATCCTTTAGATAACAATGACTCAATATCATTCTTATGACTACCTATGCTTTTATGTTAAGAGTAGTGAATTGATTTATAAGAATAATATATGTTCTCTTATTAGTATATCTAATTAAACATCTAATTAAAATAATAATAAATAATTTAGCATTATCCATTCAAATATGACATAAAAATATTATTTTCAAGGATTATTTGAGTGAGCATAGTTGGAATCACCACAACATAGATAATTTAATTCATGATTTTTAACCAATATATGTTCCATAACAAACATAACTCAAATCAATAATCTTAAGGTAACTTCTCAAATTAAAAATCATTATAATGGTGAATTAAGCATTTATACAATATGCATATCTAATTCACAACCTATAATTTACATGCTAACAAGAGAACACTACTAAAATCAATGTAAGTTACATTATCACAACCAAAAAATTTCTTAATATTACCAAAATAAATTACATTAGCTATAGTAGTCAAGTTGTAACTATTTTATTTTCAATAATAAAATGTGGGGTTGTATTATAAAAATATGAATGATAACTATAATAACATTCTTGGTTCCTTAGCATATAAAATAATTTAATTTATGTCTATGAAAGGTAAGGTGTGCCATTCACTAGTAATGCACTTTCATACTACTAAAATTATAGTACAATGTTAATTCTACCCTAAAATAGAGGAAAATCGTCATGATAATTTAATATAAATACATTAAATGAATAATAATACTAATCATCCAACCTTGTAAAAATAATATCATACCATCTTATAAGATCAAAAATCAAAACTTATTTGTAACCATATTTTATGAATTAAGATATTTTACATAATAAAAATAGTATACATATATCTAGGTTTAATTCATATTGTTTGAAAAAGATTAAAAAAAAATAGTCACAACTTACAACTCATACACATAATCCTTAAAAATTCTAGCATGATTCCCTTTGGAATAAAGTTGCATTATTATAATAGAGAATAAAATACTACTTGAAAAGTAACTCATAGTATTTCCTTTATGAATAACAAATATAATATTTATATAACCCTAAAAAATATAACATATTAATCCTAGTTAAATCCTTTAATAATTACTCTAAGATTCATTATATCACCATGAGATAATAATATATTTTGAATTATTAACAAATACATAGTCCTCAATCTACCCATAATAGAGATAGTCAAGAAGTGAACATTAAATATTAAAATTAGAAAAAATTATAATGCTCATAGTATAATCAACTTTGAAAACTCATATTAATTAAAAAATACCACCTCAACATTTATTTCACAAAGTTTTAAATTCAATTACCAAACTATATATAAACATTGCCTAGTCAAAATAGATTAGTCACTATCATGTACTATTAGAACTTCCAAATAATCTAAATACTAAAACATGCAAAGTGATATAGCTAAATATAGATAAAAAATAATTCACCCAATCCCATTAGTAGCATAGGCTTAGATATAAGTCTAGGTACAACTACTTCACATAGATAATAGTGGTCCCAAAAGAATTACTCAAGAAAAACTGAGTGTATGAGGATATCAAACAAACTTCTTGTAATAATACTAGAATTTACATAGTGCCATAATTATAAAGTTTTACTAAGATAGTAGTCCAAAATAGGATAAAGTGTTCCTTATATCTTATAAGCATTCATTTCTTGTGTCATAATTAATAATATAACTAAACATTAATTATTAATTAAAATTCAAGTAATATTTTGAGGTAATATCATATGTCACTTCACAATATTTATGAATCCCACCAGATTAAAATACTAATGAATAAATGCAATCAAGGAATGTAGAGAATCCGTATTGTCTAGTAGCTTTATCCAAGAGTCATGAATGGAATTAACCTGTAGGAATAATTATGTGATAGTTATTAAGGTGTATTTAACCCTCAGGTGGCAAGGTAGATAGATGGCTAATTAAGCCCAAATATATGAAAAGATGAAATGAAAGTGAAAAATATGAAATGCAAAGAGATTAAACATTCATATACCAACACATAATTCATATTATGTCTGAAACATATATCAATATTTTAATTGTAAGAGTGTAGTACATTCACTTATAAGTGTTTTCCCATAGTTTGAGTAAGAAAATAATTATTAGAGAAATATCCTATAAATATATAAATTATGATTGTATCAATTGCATTAAAATAATATACATTTCTATAATATATATATTATTCTATTTTATATTATAACATTGACAGTTATTGCATACACTAGATTTTTTTACTTTATCAATTTATTGTGGCTTTCTCTTCTAGGTGTTAGTTAGTACGTCATTATCCTTGAGTGAATGCCTTAAATGGTACACTTTGAATAGGGTGGGATCAGCTAGTAATACATTTTGAGATATGTTTGATTACTATTCTATCATAACATCAATACTATCAGTCTAGAATCCTCTAAGTGTATATCTTACCTCTTAATATACTTTCCATCCATATTTTATAGCTTCCCTATATCATATTATATAATTATAGATGATTTAGTATGTCTTATATTTTGTCTTCTTAGTACTATATCAACTATCCCAATATGGTTTTAATTTTGTTTATTTTTATTTGTACTATATGAGCCTAATTAATACCATACTATGTTATCCAAGATGTTCTAAATGTATCAGCACATTTGATACCATTGGAATAAATTTTTGTGTTATTTTTGGGTATTGGTGTCATATATAAGGGCCATATTTCAATTCTAAAAGATATATCACTTTTATACACTCTCCTTGTTCTCAAATTTACATTGATAAGTAGTATTCATGACATATATATATACATATATATATATATTATATATATATATTATATATATATATATATGTATATATATGTATATATATATTATATATATATATATATATATATGTATATATATATATACATATATATATATGTATATATATACATATATATATATATATATACATATACATATATATATATATATATATACATATACATATATACATATACATATACATATACATATATATATATACATATACATATATATATACATATACATATATATATATATATATATATATATATATATATATATATATATATATATATATATATATATAGGTTTAGAAACTTATCTTGGAGGTCATGTCTTTTGGTATCATTGAAGCTTAATAAGAAAGCTCTTTGGAATTCCTAACTATTAATATTTAGTTCATTTATCTTATGATTTTATATCTTCAACCTATAACATCTCTTAAAAAGTGACAATTGAGCCAAACAAGGAGATTAAATCATTGATGGTTCTATCCAAAGTTAATTATCTCTATCCCCACATTATTTCCTTTAATTATAAGATTAAATCTTTCTTGGTTTATTTATTTATGGATATATGTGTATATCTTTACTTATGATCAACCTTACACCAAAATAAGATGGTATATGTGTAGGGTTCTTGAAAATTTCCCTTTGTCACCTTAGGTTTTATATTCCCTTATTTAGTTTACTAATTAACCTTACATTATTTACATTCACTTAGCCAAAATTTATTCTCATCTTTACAATAATTATTTCAATCACTTATTTATCAATTATCCCTATTGATATCTATACACCAAGTCATAGGCTCAATATTTAGAACTTCTTCACCTTGATATTTTAGTGTATATTAGCCTTTGATATGTCTAAAGTTGTTATATATAATTACCCAATCATCCAATTATATATATGATTTATTAATTTAACTTAGTTGTGTCTTAGTCTCTTGACATAAAGAGGATAATTATAGGTAATCCTAGACCATGTATACATTCTATTCTCAACCATGTGATAAGTTGTGAAGGTGGGGTGATTAGGATTCTGATAGATATCATCATAAATGGGAAGACTATGTTTATTATCTTTGGTACCACTATAAATGCTATCAATGGGACCTTAACCCCACTAATAATGGTTTTTGATCCCCTAAGAATCACTACAAGGATGCAAGGGGGAGAACATACACCAACCATAACCCTTAGGGTACAAATAGCCAGACTAAAATATAAATTAATTTATTATTATTAAGTGTGATATAGTTAAAATATGAAAAAGATAAATAGGAACATACAAGACAAAGTATTAAATATATATAGAAGACAAGATGATTAAAAAAATATATACGAGACAAGATAGATTATTTCAAAAAAATGATTTTAAAAGTGTACAGAGGAGTCTTTGATAGGTGGCCTACAATTACATGGTTAGTAATTTGATTGGCACTTTTAAGGAGGCAACCTATAATACAATGATTATTATTTTGATATAACAATATTGAGGGGGGACCTACAAGTCAAAATGTTAGACCAAAAAAAGACCTAAAAAAGGAAAATGTTAGCTAGACAATATTTCACCCCTACAAGAAATAAGATGTTATTCCAATAAACGTTAAGAAAAATATGCTAAGAAAATCATGATTTGGATCTATAATTTATTTGGGTGAGTGGGCCACAACATGGGGCTTTCGGGATGGTAGTATCTAGTGGGGTCAAGGGTTAGGGCAGCTTATGGGGTCAAGGGGTAGATCCCCATGTGGGGTCTAGGCTAAGCACCTGTAGTGTGCTCCCTATCATGTTATATGACAAGGTCATGTGATAGAGCCCTTGATGCCAAAGGTAATTTTTTATTTGTAGGAGGCTTGAAATGAATTTAATATCACAAAAAATGACTCTAAAAATGCACTCATAAAAGACCAAATTGATGGCAAACATTAGTGAAAAATCATAATTACATAGTGTAAAATCACAACCAAAAAGTATAAACTCACAACTAGGGGGGAAAAAATCATAGATTGTGAGTTACAATTTAGGAATGATTAGCTAACCATGATATTTATCCTATAAAAACATGATTGTTAAGTAAAATCATGACTAAAAATGACAAAATAGTTATTAGATGAAAATTGAGACTTGTAGTTTTGTGATAAACTAAAAAACCTCAAAATTAGTATATGTGATCAAAACATATGGCTATGAAAGTTATGATAGATTGTGGAAATGGAATTTTTTTTTAAATAGATGATCAAGGTAGACAAATTTTTGGTTATGATATACCAAAAATTTTCAAATTAATACTTAGATTTTTAACAAAATAACCCCAAAAGTCTATTTATCCAGATGAAAAAAATATTTTTTCTAGTAGATTAAATCCTAATTTTTCCCTGTGGAATGGCAAAGATATCTAGTAGGAATCAAAATGACAAAATTGTTATTGAGATGATAATATCACTATTTTGCAATATAAAGTCATGATTCCCATTGGTAATATCAAATAAAGCAATATAAAGACAAAATATTTGTTATGTGGTTAGCAAAAATAAAAACCATTGGGATATAAATACAAAATAAAAATGTTATATGTTTGACTATGTGAGAATAAGTCCATACTAAAAAAGTTAGAGTGAATCCTATAGTTTATTAGTCAAACGTTAGTGTTTTCAGGAAAACCTATAAAATCATAATTTAACAAGATAAAATTTTAACTACCAAGACTAAGTCATGACTTTTAAAGTAATGATTTTTAAAAAATATAAAACACTACAAAGTAGACTGTCAGTCATTAGGCAAAATCAAAAGTCTATATACAAAGTCATAACTCTCAAGATAAGGTCATAATTTTTGAGTCACGGTATTATCAAAAGGTCAAAAACCTACATGATCAAAGGAAATGGTTAGTGGTTAAGTTAAATTTTTGGCACAAAGTTATGACTACTAGGGATAAAATCATGACTACATAGTCACCACTACCAGTACATCGTTGTAACTTGAACCTATACACACAAAATTCTAAAAATTCTAAGATTTTCCTTAATATATTAGACCTAAAAGCTAATGACACACCACTAAGAAGCCAAAATTGTTAAATTTTGGAGGGATGTCTCCCACCATGGTTGCCAAAATGTAGATAATTTTTTATCTTTATATGGATTTAACTATGTAAATTCAATCCCAAAGATCGAATTAATAGTTAAATTTAGAGATCCATTAAAACCTAATGCAATATATGGATGCAATAATTAAAAATATCATTATGATCCTAAATTTAAATTCTCTACACCATGATTAAATGGATGAATGAAAACAAGAAGATATTGAGATTACCTTGATTCGAATTGGACATTATGATGGCATGATTCAAATATTATTGATGAAGGATTGGATAATTCAATGATTAGTTGGAAATGAATTCCTCACTTGATTTATTATCATATCCAATGGAGGATAGAGGTTTTTTAAATATATTTTGGAGGGGGAGATCAATGGATGATATTTGAAGCTAGATGAGGGAGATCAAGAGTTTAGATTTTTTTAAAAAAATTATATTTTCCTAAAAGCCTCTAGATTTAGAGGCTTCTAGAGAGGAGGGGTTAGATTAGAGAGGATTATATATTCCTTCAATTATATAATCATCTTAGGGATTAATTAGGCTTAGAAGGGGATTAGGTAGGTAATCAAGGACTAGGGGTGTAAGAGAGACTAGGGATAGGCTAGTGTGTGTGGTTAGGTGGGGTCATGGGAAATTAAAATTCTAAAATAATAGATAAATAGGATTAGGATTGGATAATGGGGATTTAGGATAGACTAATTAATTGGTGGGGATTAATAATTTTAATAAATGAATAAATATATAGAGGGGACATTATACAAATGATTAGCAAGGGGTGATAAATTAGCTAGATAAATTAGAATAAATGAGATAAGTGGAGTTAGTGTCGACTTATAGGAGTATTAGTGATAATAATGCAGTTGAGAAAATTTAGTTGCATACACATCCTCAACTTAAATTTACAGAAATCTCTAAAAATTTAAAGATTTATGATCATTGTCACAAATAATAGCAAGTATGACAAATTTGATTTCAAGGCTATGAAAAATGTTAAGGAATGTAAAATTACCCAAATTAAGAAGAAATATATTGAAGCGACCAGTGAAGGATCCAATAAATACACCATGTAAATAAGAGAGAGAGCCAATGGTTAATTCTAAAGGACTAAGTAAGATCACAAGGGGAATTTAAAATAAATTTAAAAAACAAGAATATTATAAATAATACCATGGCATTGGAGAAGACTAAATATAATACAAAGGCACTACTAGATTACTCAAATTTTGAGGAATCTTCCCTCCAGTTATTTCCTATTGTTATTGGCTTGTTCTTTTTATGTATTGGGTTGGGGTTTTCTTGAGCTAAAATTTAGTGAAATATTAGTGTTGCTTTGGGGTTTTTAGTGGATTATTAATGATATTTTGGCATATCCCTAGGAAGGGGGATTTTTATCTTGGTATTCTTCTCTGGTATGTCTTCTTTTTATGTAAAGAAAAAAATAATTTTTATTATAAAATATTTTTATTTTTTTATATATTTTTTCATTTTTATAATACATCATAATAAAATAAAGATTATTAAATTATAAGTATATATCACTTGAATTATGTGTTTTATTCTATTTACATTACCATAGTAATACTACAACTATTCAATTATCACTATAATAAACGACACATATTTATTGTCAATTAAATATATAACACACAATAATGAAATGAAACTCTTAAATACAAATTAGAAACAATGTTGAACAAAATTACTTTTTTTATAAATTATATTTTCATAACCTATCTTTGAATTAATCTTTTTTTCTTTGATTTCTGAAAATCAAATGACACTGACCCATCTGATGTTGATTCAATGGAACTCTTCTCATTATTAAGTTTTATGGGATGATAATTTTATAGTGATTATTATATAATGACATATTGTTGTTTATATATCATGTTACCTTATCTAGTGTGATGAATTTTCAATATTGAATAATAGAAACAATAAAAATATAATATAAAATAATAATCCTTGAATATTTTAGTGTCATATTATTCTTATTCTTATTTGTCAAACATATTGTAATACATAACATTTAGTTACTTCAGATGGTATAATTAACATAAGAGGATCTAAAAACATTAAAAAAAAAGTATACAAGAGTTTTTAACATTTAAATATTATAAACTATTTCAAATTATTTGGATGTTTTCCTAAATTAGAATTATTTGGATGCTCTCTATGTTTTTCAAATCACTTAAAACTAACCAGTTATTTACATCACCATACATTAAATTATTTATAAAGTCATAAATAATTATTATATTTGTATTATCATAAATACATGGATAAATTTATCCATACATAAAAGTATTTATAGATTAATAAAAAATAGTATATCTGTATTATTATAAATATATGGATAACTTTAATAAAACTCTTTAAAATTTTCTAGGTATAATTTCATTTGAGAGTTCATCAGATATTTTATTTTTTCAATGGTACTATAGTGATATTAATATATTTGAAAAAAAAATTAATAATTTATCTATACCCTTATTTAAACCATCCATTTATATCTTGATGTTTGGTTCATATGGTATAGACTATATGACCACATGAAACATATAAATACATTTCTAAATGAATTCCCGCTCTCTAGAAATGTACATAATACAAAGACACAAAGACTATCTAATACTAATTATAAAAGTGTGATAAGTGAGAAATGTATTTATATAATTTTAGTATCTATATGAACAAGTGCACATGAAATGAAATGATGCATAGGTAAAAAAAGATATGTTTTATGTACACTACTTATGTTGAAAAAACTTTTTTTGATAAGAAACGTAAATGGAAAGAAACATAGTGAAGGATAAGATGACATATAGAAATAACCCATACAAAGATAATATCAATTGTGTGGGATCAATCCAAAATAACTCATAATATGCTTTTATATATTAAAAAAATTAAACTGTAAATTAAGTTGAAGGATCAAACAATGGAATATTACGATGTGCATAACAAATAACATGACAATTGGAAAATAAATAATATTTAAAAATAATAAATAAGTAAATAAAATTGAATGTGTTTAAGTACTGCAGATAAGGACATGAAACATTCATTTTAAAAATTTCAAACAAGTTACACATTTGTAGATGTTAATTTAGAGTGATTGAAGAATGATTTTAGCTAACGTTTAAGTGATAGGTGAGTGAATCCATTTTATGAATCATGGTATTGATGGTGATCCTTTGATAGTGATGAAAGTAATCTAGTGAGATGTAAATTTTCAATGAGAATTGGAACATGATAATGCACATGAATTATTTCCTTAAGTGTTGTTCTATGAGGATCTACATGTTTAATATATTATATAGTGTAGGCATTATGATCATTCACATTTTTATGTCTTTGTGAATTTTTATCATAAAATATTTCTTAGTGCTATATTGATATTTCTTAGGTAAAATTATAATCCTTTTAACATTGATGATATGTCACTGATCTAAGTTTTCTATTTTTTTTCATAATTTTTTTTCTATATTGGGCCTTATGAAAGACCAAAAATTAAAAAAAAAATTATGTTGTCCATGTCCTATTTGAATAAAGAAAAAATATAAAAATTATTAATGATGTAATGCATGATGATTGAGTGTTTGGATTCATGGTTCAATAAATTTAATTTTTATAATAAGAAACAATAAGGATTTTCTTCCAAAAAAGTCACTAAATAAGTATATTTTTCTTAGTTTTATGAAATATTTTTTATATAGTTTCCAAAGAAAATCCATGTTTATTTAAAAACATATTTGTTTGGACATAATTTAAAATATAAATAATGTATACATGGAAAATGGATTTAATAAATTATTTAAGGACCTATATGAATATTGAACCATAGTTGTTGGTGTCTAGTGGAGAGGAACATTAAATAAATTCTTATTTGTTTTTCAGGTTCAATATATATTTTTCTTAAGGATGGAGATTTTTAATTTATATATGATACCAAAGGCCCACTTATTTCACATAATATAATCTAGAGTGATATTCATAGATTAAGGAGTCATGGATATGATTATGAACACAAAAATATATAAGCAAATTAGATAGGAAAATTAAAAGTAATTTACTGTGACTATTTGTGTATTTTTAATGAAAAGATGAACTTCCAATGTTATGGACTCTAAAAGTGAAAGAGAGGAGACAATGAAAAGATGTACTAAGAGAAAAAAAAAAATTATATAATCACATGATCCATATAATAATGGAGGATCATGTTATATTTATGACACTATAACCCATAATAAAAAATTATGGCACATGATTATTTTGTGTAAGGGAGCAAGATGTTATTATGAATGTGATGAATTAAGCCTATAAGATTCCTTGAGTTAGGAATTCCCATGGGAAGAATAAGGATTAATTTCAAAAGAACATGATAATGATGATGATGATGATGATGATGAATGCACATACTTTTAATTTCCAAGATCTAAAACCCTACAAGCCTATATTTGTATGAAAAATGTGATCTTATGGTTTTTAATGTTAGGATATTATATTTATATAATAGTGAGGAGAGAGTTTTAGATAAATTTTTACATATCCTAAAAAATACAAACCATATTTTTTTTTTCAATATTCAAAATTATGTAAATATGTTTACATATCTTGGATAACCACAAAATATGTTTTCAATTATATAAATTTTACCTTGACACTACCACATACTCAAGTTGGCTTTATTTAGCACACCTATAGAATTACATGCAACATATTTATAGGCAATAATCAAAGTTATTTCATTGAATAACTAGGTCCATGTCTTGTCACATAAAAAATTATCAATGTTATCTACGTTTTTAAACATCATCTTATGGATTTAAGTAAATGGCATTATATTGGAGACCAATATGAGAAAATTTACCCCCATATATTTATTGGAGTGAATTAAGGTAAACTTAATAACCCTAATTTACCTTAATAAAACTAAGGCATTTTGATATTTACTCTCAATAATTTGTTAATTTGGGTCACAAAGGTGTATTTTGTATTATACCAAGGATGAGGTTAGATATCAAAACCCTTAAACTCCATTCAATTGTCATTTAAATAACAATGACTCAATATAATTGTTATGACTACCTATGCTTTTAAGTTAAGACTAGTGAATTGATATATAAGAATAATACATGTTCTCTTATTAGTATATCTAATTAAACATCCAACTGAAGAGATAAATACTCATTTAGAATTATCCATTTCAATATGACATAAAAATATTATTTTCGAGGAGTATTTGAATGAACATATTTAGAATCATCACAATTTAGATCATTTAATTCATAATTTTGAACCAATATTTGTTCCACAAGAAACATAACACAAATCATTAATCTTAAGGTAACATCTCACATTAAAAACCATTAGAATGTTTTATTAAACATTTATACAATATGTTTATCTATTCCATAACCTAGAATTTATATGCTAACAAGATAACACTACCAAAATCAGCTTAGGTTACAATATCACAATCAAAAAATTTATTAGGATTACACAAATAACTTAAATTAACTATAGTACTCAAGTTTTAATTATTTTATTTTCAATACAAAAAACATGGGATTGTATTATAAAAATATCAATGATAACTATAATACCATCCTTGGTTCCTTAGCATATAAAAAATTGAATTTATGTCTATGAAAGGTAAGGTGTGAAATTTACTAGTAATGCACTTTCATACTACTAATATTATAGTAGAATGTTAATTCTACCCTAAAATAGAGGAAAATAATGATGATAATTTAATATCAATAACATGAAATGAACAAGAATACTCATCCTCCAACCTAGTAAAAATAATATCGTACCATCTTATAAGATCAAGAATAAAAACTTAATTATAACCATATATTATTAATTAAGATATTTTACATAATATAAATAGTACACATATCTCTAATTTCAAATCATATTGTCTAGAATTTTTTTTAAAAAAATTCATAAATTACAACTAATACTCATAATCCTTGAAAATTCTTCCATGGTTCCCAATAGAATAAATTTGCATTTTTATAATAGAGAATAAAGTAATAATTGAAAAGTAATTCATATTATTTCCTTTATGAATAATAAATATACCATTTAAATAACCCTAAAAGATATAACATAGGAATTCTAGGTAAATCCTTCAATAATTACTCTAATATTTGATATATCACCATGAGACAAATAATATAGTAATCTACCTATAATAGATATAGTAAAGTAATGTTAATTAAATATAAAAATTAATACAAAATTATAATTCACATAGTATAATCAACTTTAGAAACTCATATAACATAAAAAATACCACCTCAACATGTATTTCACAAAGTTTTAAATTCAATTCCCAAACTATATATAAGCATTTCCTATTCAAAATAGAGTAGTCACTATCATGTACTATTAGAAATTCCAAATAATCAAAATATAAAAACATGAAAAATGATATATCTAAAAATAGATAGTAAATAATTCACTCAATCCCATTATTAGCATAGGATTAGATATAAGTCTAGATACGCCTACTTCACATAGATAATAGTGGTCCCAAAAAAAAAAATACTCAAGCAAAACTAAGTGTATGAGGATATCAAACAAAACTTCTTTTAATAATGTTAAAGTTTACATAGTGTCATAATTATATTTTTTTACTAGGATACTAGTCCAAAATAGGATAAGGTGTGACTTATAACTTATATCCATTCATTTCTAGTGGAATAATTAATATTATAACCAAACATTAATTATTCATTAAAATTAAAGTAATATTTTGAGGTAATATCATATGTTCCTTCATTATTTAGTTATTAATCACACCAAAATAAAATACCAATGAATGAATGTAGATCATCCATATTATCTAGTAGTTTTATCTAATATTCATGAATGGAATTAACCTATAAGAATAATTATGTGATAGTTAATAAGGTGTATTTAACCCTCACGTGGCTAGGTATCTAGATGGATAATCATTCCCAACTATATGAAAAGATGAAATGAAAGTGAAACATAAGAAATGTAAAGGGATTAAACATTCATATACTAGCACTTAATTAATATTATGTTTTGAGCATATATCAATATTTTAATATGAAGAGTGTAGTGCATTCACTTATAAGTGTTTTTTCATAGTTCATTCATAGAATAAATATACTATAAATAAATAAATTATGATTATCAATCATTTTAAAATAGCTTACATAGCTATAATCGATATAGTATTCTATTTTATATTATAACATTGATAAGTATTTTATACAACAAATATTTTTTTACTTTATCATTTTATTATGGCTTTCTCTTCTAGGTGTTTGTTAGTACATCAATGTCCTTGAGTGAATGCTTTAAAGGGTGCACCTTGAATAGGGTTAGATCAGCTCGTAGTACTTTTTAAGAAATGTTTTATTATTATTATATCATACCATCAATACTATCAGTATAAAATCCCTTGAGTATCTATCTTACCTCTTCATATACTTTGCATCCATTTTTTATAACTTCCCTATATCATATTGTATCAGTTTGGATGATCTAGTATGTCTGATATTTTGTATTCTCGGTACTATATCCACTATCCCAATATGGTTTTAATTTTGTTTAATTTTATTTATATTATATTAGCATAACTAATACAATACTATTTTAACTAAGATATTCTAAATGTATCAACCTATTTGATACCATTGAAATAAATTTTAGGGTTAATTTTGGGTATTAGAGTCATATATAAGGGTCATATTTCAATTCTAAAGTATATACCACTTTTATACACTCTACTTGTACTCAAATTTATTTCAATAAGTAGTATTCATGATATTTATAGGTTTAGAAACTTATCTTGAAGGTCATGTATTTTGGTATCATTGAAGCATAATAGAAGAGGTTTTTGGTGTTCTTAACTAGGAATATTTAGTTCTTTTATCTTACCTTTTAATGTCTTCAACCTACATCTCTCAAAAAGTGTCAATTGAGCCAAAGAGAGAGATTAAATTATTAGTGGGTCTATCCAAAATTAATTATATATATCCCCATAATATTTCCTTTACTTGATTATAAGATTCAAGCTTTCTTGGTTTATTTGTTTGTGGATCTATGTATATATCCTTACTTATGATCCACATTACACCAAAATAAGATGGTATATGTGTAGGGTTCCTAAAATTTTCCCATTATCACCTTAGGTTATATATTCCCTTATTTATTTTACTATTTAATCTTAAATTATTTATATTTGCTTAGCCATATGCACCTTTACAATCATTATTGCAATCACTTGTTTATCATTGAGACCTATTGAGAGCTATACCCCATGTCATAGGATTAAGATTTGGAATATTTTAATCTTGATATTTTAGTATATATTACCCTTTGATATGTCTAAAGTTATTATATATACTTATCCAATCATCCAATTATACACATGATTTATTAATTGACCTTAGTCGAGTCTTAATCTATTGAGATAAAGAGGATAGTTATAGGTAATTGTAGACAATGCATATATTCTATTTTCAACCATGTGATAAGTGATAAAGGTTGGATGATTATGATTTTTGTAGGGATCATAATAAATGGTAAGACTATGTTGATTATCTTTGGTTCCACTATAAATGTCATCAATGTGACCTTCAGCCCCATAATAATGGTTTTTGATCCATTAAGAATTGTTACAAGGATGCAAGGAAGAGATCATACACCAACTATAGCCCTTAGGATACAAACAAGTAGACTAAAATATTAATTAACTAATGTTGACTAAGTTTGATATATTTAAAAGATGAAAAATATATACAATAATATACAAGACAAAGATGAAAAGATATATACAAGAGAAGATGATTAAAATGATATATACAAAACAAAATAGATTATTTCAAAAATTGTTTTAAAACTACCTAAATGAGTCTTTGATAGGATTCATATAATCAGATGATTAGTATTTTGATTTAACAACATTTAGGGGGAACCTGGAAGTCAAAATGTTAGACCAAAATAAGACCTACAAAAGGAAGATGTTAGCTAGAAAAAAATTCACTCCTGTAAGAAATAAATGTTAATCCAATATGCCTTAATAAAAATAACCTAAACAAATGATTTGTATCTATAATTATTTTGGGTGAGCATGCCACAATGTGGTGGTCTAGGGGTGGTAGCCCCTAGTAGGGTCAAGGGGAAGAACCCCTTACAATGTCTAGGGCTAACACCCCTAGAGTAATCCCTATCATGGTATAGGGTAGGGTCAGGGGGTAGACACCTCAATGCCAAATTAAATTTAGGATTTTTGAGATACCCAAAACGACTCAAAAATCACAAAAAGACCAATTTAAAGGTAAAAATTAGTGAAAAATCATAATTACATAGTGAAAAATCACAACCAAAAGGTATAAAGTTGTAAGTAGGGGGCACAACACTATAGATTATGAGTTGTGTTTTTACAATGGTTACTTGACCATGATGGTTATCCTATAAAATGGTGATTTTTAATCAAAACCATTACTAAAAATGAAAAACAATATTATTATATGAAAATTGAGACTTACAATTTTGTGATAAACTACAAAACCTTAAAATTTTGATATGTGATGAAAACATATGTCTATGAAAGTTATTATATATTGTATAAATATTAAAAATATATTATTTATAGATTATTACAGTAGATAAAATTTTGGCTATGATATACCAAAATTTTACAAATGTATACATAGATTTTTAACAAAATAACCCCAAAAATATGATTATCCAGATGAACAAAGGATGTTTTCTAATAGATTAAATCCTAAATCCTCCCTATGGAATTGCAAAGATAACTAGTAAGAATCAAGAGGACAAAAATGATATTGAGATGATAATACCACTATTTTGTAGTGCAAAGTCATGATTCCCAAATTTTTATAATCTACAGTTTTGTAGAATGATGGTAAAAGGCTAAGAACAATGTTTTTTTATGGTTTTATCTTCAGATAATTATCCTACCCTACCTTTCTTTCGACCCTAAACACACATAGTCAAATATACATAGATAAAATATTTTTTATGTGTTTATCCAAAATAAAAACTATTAGGATACAAATACAAAATAAAAATGCTATATGTTTGGGTATGTGAGAATAAGTCACTGCCAGAAAAGTCAGAGTCAATCCTTTAGATTATCTATCAAATGTTAGTGTTTTCATGAAAACTTTCAAAACCATAAAGTAATAGGACAAAAACATAACTACCAGGGAAAATTGATGACTTTCAAAGTCATTATTTTTTCAAGATATATGAACCTAAAAAATAGATCATTAGTGTTTAGGCAAAATCACAAGTTTATATGTAAATTCATAAATCTCATGACCAGGTCTCAATTTTTAAAGCATGGTATTTTAAAAAGGTTAAAAACCTACATGGTTAAAGGAAATGGTTAGTGGTTAAGTTAAATGTTTGGTACAAAGTCACAACTACTAGGGATAAAATCATAACTACACAGTAACCACTACTATTGCAATGTTGTAACTTGAATCTGTGCGCACAAAATTCCTAAAATTATAAGATTTTCTTTGATGGATTAGAACTAGAAGATAAGAACACACGACTAAAAATCCAAAATTGTTAAATTTTAGAGGGATGTATCCCATTATGGTATCCAAAATGTATATGATTTTTGAGATCTATATGGATGTAAATATGTAAATTCAATCCCAAAGATCAAACTACTAGTTAAAGTGATAAAGTCATTAAAACCTAATGCAATATATGGATGCAACAATTCAAAATAGAATTATGATCCTAAACATAACTTCTCTATGACATTATTAAATATATCAAAGAAAACAAAAATAGATTGAGATTACCTTGACTTAGATTATTCATTATGATGGCATGATCCAAAGTTTATTGATGAAGGATTGGAAGAATCAATGAGTAGTTGGACATAGATTCTTGAATTGATTTATTGTTAACTCTAATGGAGGATAAATGTTGTCTAAATATATGTTTTAGTGGGATATCAATGGATGATATTTGAATTTGGATGAGGGAGATCAAAGTTTGATGTTTATTTAAGGAATTTAAAATTCCTTAGAATCCTCTAGATTTATAGGCTTCTAGAGAGAAGGGGTTAGATTAGAGAAGATTCTATAATCATGCAATTATATAATTATCTTAGGGATTAATTAGTCTTAGAAGGGGATTATGTAGGTAATTGGTGATTGGGGGTGAGAGAGAGACTAAGGATAGGCTAATATAGGTGGTTAGGTGGGGTGATGTGAATTTAAAACTCTTAAATAATAGATAAATAGGATTAGGATGGGATAATGGAGATTTAAGATATATTAATTAATTGGTGGGGATTAATAAGGTTAATATATGAATAAATATAGAAAGGAGACATTAGATAAATGATTAGGAAAGGGGGATAAATTAGTAGGATAAATTAGAATAAAGGAGTATCAGTGACAGTAATGCAAGTAAGTGAATTAAGGTGAATACACCTCCTCAACTTAACTCTAGAGAAAGCTATAAAAATTGAAAGAGATATGATCATTATCACAAATAATAGCAAGTATGAAAAATTTTATTTGAATTCTATGAATAATATTAAGAAACATAGAATTACCCATATTAAGAATAAATATATTGAAGTGACCACTGAATGATCTAACAAATACACCATGTTTTTGATTATATAAGGTGAATGACCAAGGGATAAACCCTTATAGAAATAGAGGAACCATGAAGGTAATCAACATAAAAGATGCCTTATGATAGGAATGACACTAACAGTGTACCAACAGACACAACAAACTAAAATAAAACAAGAACATGAAAAATGAGAGATAGAGAAATCTCTCCTTACATAACCATAGATTTGATGAGATCATTCAATTTCTTAGTGTTCTCTACATTGAAAAAAAAAGTAGTATCACCCAATTCTTACAGCATAGACATGTTCAGGAGAATAGAATTCCAGAGCCCAATGGTAAAATTCTACTCAAATTTCTAGATGTGACCCTTCAAGGTAGCAATTTTAGCTTTCAAATGAATCTCAGTTTTGGTTTCCTCATCAGCTTCCTCCACATACATTTTTCCCTCTTTGTCAACATTTTTTTCAATGTCAGCACCATCCTCCATAGTAACCTCAATTATCTTGTCTCCTACTTACCTTCAGTATCCTTAGAAATTTCTTGAAGTTTTAGTTCCTTATGCTCTTCCTCCTGGGTGGCTTCCTCCGAGGTGCTCTCTCAATAGTCAATAATCCTAGCCTTGGGAGTGGGTTTTCCAATAATCTACCCTGACCATGGAACTCCTAAGGAGAGGCCCTCCTTACTAACCTTAGTGGACATATGGGATTTACCACCTTGACCCCTAGTGGTCCTACCAGGATTTTTATGGGTCCCCATAGTTGTCCCCCCAATACTCTCTTCACCAACATAAATATTCCTTTTCTTTCCCTTCGTGCTCACAAAGGAGCTAGGGGTATCAGTGGGAGTCTCCTTAAGAGTGGAAAAGGAAAATTCTTTAGTTTTAGTAGAGACAAGAGAAAGACAGGGCTCATCGATAGCATCACTAGCCAAAGGGTTAAAAGAAATATCCCTGCTATCAATTCTAATAGTCTTGGATGTCTCAAGGGCATGGTGGAAATTATACAAATAAAAAATGAGGCCTTGATGGAGGGGGATAGGATTCATATTAGTTTTTTTGCCAATTTTGCTCTCACCCTAAGGACAGAATGTTCTAGGGAGGAGAGTAGATAAAAGGGAAAATTGATGAGAGAATTACACCTGAAATGATTTAAAAGGGGGAGATGATAATTATAGAACATGGTGAATCATCCTTCTAGCATGAAATACTTAATGAGGATGAATCACACTCCATCTCATGGCTTGGGTAATTTAGCTCTATCAAATCCTCCTTGGTAAGGAGCAAGTTCTTTGCCTTCTACCAAAAATAGCTTCTAGCTGGAGAGGTCTATGATCTTTGTTTTCCTTTATAGCTTCATCCCCTGTGTGGAAATTCTTGTAGCCATAACTATCACCATTTTATAAATCTCAAAGCTAATTCTTCCAATAGTGACTCTCTAGTTTTACCAAGACCTCACAAATTGCTTAGATAGGTTTTCATCAAACCCATTGATCCTCTCCAGGTAGGGACTAATCCCATCCTCTTTGCAGTAATACTAGACCAATGGGTTATCTTTAAACTCATAACAAGAGACTGGTTCTATTTGAATTCTATTGCCCCCATTTTGGATTTAAAGACTAGACCAGGAAAATTCCCAATTTTAACCTTCATAGTTGAAGTGGCTTCAAGCCCTTATTCCCAAATATGCATAATGATAATGAGGTAGCACATAATTTGAGGTATCATGCTGAGATGATATTTATTTCTCCCATGCTTAAAAATCATTTCCTAGTGATCTCCATAATGAAGTCTACTCACCTTAACACATTGGTACAATAAATCAAAAATGATTATCAAAAGAGTACAAAAGGCACCAAGCTTTGAGATCCACGTCAGCACCCTCCAAATGAATTGACTAATAGAGCTATCCTTCTCTTTTGTCTAACTCATCCTTAAATATAAGTTTCCTTTTGGATAATATCTCTAATGTTTATAGGGATATGATCTATTTGGTGCCAACATCACCAATTTGAAAATTGTTGGCCGAGATTGGCATAGGCATCAACAATGCTATTTCCCTCTCTATGAATATGAGAAATATCAACTTTGGTAAGCTTCTATAGAAGAAATTAAATATCCCTAATGATATATTTTAAATTAATGCCCACATTTTATGCTTTATTAATAGCATTGATGGCCATTTTAGAGTCTATCTGGATACTCAAATTCCTTATACCTAGGGATATAGCCAATTTTATCCCCCATAAGAGGGCCATTGCTTCAGCATAGTTATTACTCTGGTAGCCTATTCCACTAGTATAGAAAAAAATCATTCACCCTTTGTCATTTCATATAATCCCTCCTCCCTTGGCTTTACCATCAGACTTGGAGGCCCCATCAAAGTTAAGTTTCATCTAGTTAGGCTTTGGGGGAATCCATTTAGTATTAAGTCTCTGTAGAATTTTGGAATTATTATATGCAAGAATATGGTTTAGAACCTTCCATTTAGCTATATTTTTTTTCTTCTTTTTGAGTTAGGGGTTTCTCCACAATATGAATATGAGCAATGGTGACACTTTCCAAAAGAGTCTTAAGAAAAGAATGAAACACCTGAGAAGCATTTCTAGCAGTATCCCTAAAAATTTTGTGGTTGCATTATTTCCATAAAATCCAACTAATATAGGGTAGAGTTTGATTCCATAATTCCATGAGCCAGGGATCAGAAAAGGTAGGATTATAGCTAAAGAGGAATTCCTTAAGGTTAGAGTTATGGACCCACTCAATACCAAAATTATTTAGGATTATGCCCTAGAGTTCCTAGGAAAAATAATAGTGTATGAAAAGGTGAGAAAGTATTTCCTCTTTTGAATAGCACAAATAACATCTATTGATGAGGGTAAACCCTCTGTTCTGAAGGTTGTCTTGGGTTAATATTTTGTTATGAGTAGTAGCCCACTAGAACATGTTGATATTTGGTATAAGTTTATAGTTCCAAACCTTTTTCCATATCTCTTTATTCTGAGCCTCAGGAATCAATAATTGATAAGCAGACTTGACAAAGAAGCATCCATTCTTACCTGGCCACCAATACTATTCATATTCACATTGAAAGAGAGGGATCATGATCCCTTGAATCAACTATTAAATCTCTAGAAGTCTAGGGAAGAGCTCAGGTTGATGAGCACAACAATCTGATATATTTTTCGAGCTCTTTATGCCATTGTTATTATTCAAGTAATCACTAACTTTATCACCAAAAAATTAAGCAGTAATGTCAGCAATCTCTCCATAGTTTCTTTGTGTGGTGAGAGCCTTATCCTTTACCCAAATTTCATTCCAAAATTTAATATGCTAGCTATTTCCCAATTTCCATCTAATTCCTTACTTAAGGAGGCTTTTACATTTTAGCATTTTATTCCATATCATAGATCCCTAGGGTAACCCTACCTGTTGAATAAAGTTGGAACGATTAATACTATCCATATATTTGGCATACATTATTTCCCCTCAATCATTATTTTTATGCATCGGGTTCCAGTTGATTTTGGAGAGAAGGGCTTTGTTCATGTTCTTAATAGATCTAATATTGAGGGCACCATGAGATTTTGGAAGACACACTTTTTCCCATCTGACCAAAGACATAATCTATTTATCTTCCAGTCCCATCCATAAGAGTTTTCTTTGAATCTATTCCAATTTATTAGTAAAATATGCAGGTATTTTAAAGAGAGATGGGAAGTAGGTAGGAATCCCTTGAAGAGAGGCTCGAAAAAGCTGTAGTTTACTAGCATTGCTGAGAAGTTACCCTTTCCAACCAAGAAGTTTCTTCTGAGTTATTTCCAAAATTCCATTCTAAAAACTAGGAGATACTTCTTTGAACATGAGGGGAAGGTCCAAATAGGTAGCAAGTAGGACAGCTTCAACACATTCAAGGATCTCAATGATATTTTGTTTAAGGTCATTGGGAGTATTGAAGAAGTACACATTGCTTTTTTGGAGATTTATGCTTTGCCCAAACTCGATGGCATAGTTATTTAAAATATTATTCCATCTCCTAGTTTCAATCATTGAGGAGATGCCAAAAAGAATGGTATCATCCACAAACTATTGTACTGCCATAGGAGGAAGGGAAGAAGCAGGTTTGATGCCCACTTAATGTTTAGAGACTATATCAGCTTATATGTATCTTGCCAGTGCCTCTACCATTATGATGAATAGTTAAGGGGAGAGAGGGTCCCCCCAGTAGATTCCTCTCAAAGAAGAGAAGAAACCTCTAGGGACCCCATTGACCAGAATCAAAAAAATTGTAGAAGAGACAACGTTCTATATTAGGTGAGACATTTTATCATTAAACCCAAATTTCTTGATGACTTGGAATAGAAAGGTCCAAGAGACCCTATCATATGCTTTATAAATGTCTAGCTTAAGAGCCATACTAGGGATTCTACTCTTGTCCATGGAATGAATAGTCTCATGAGTGGAGATCACAGCATCAAGAATTTGCCACCTTGGGACAAAGCCCTTTTGGTTATGGGAAATAATTTTGTCTAAAAAAGGTTGAATTACCATAACCAACACTTTAGTGCAGAGCTTATAAATAGTGTTACATAGACTAATAGGTCTAAAATCCATAAGGTGTGTGGGCTGTGAATTTTTAGGAACAAGTACTATAAAAGTATTATTAGCTTGTTTAGAAAGTTTACCTAATCTGAAGAAGCCACATACAGCAGCAGTAAGATCCATTCCCACTATATCCCAATATTCCTAGAAGAATATAGGAGGGAAGCCATCAGGACCCGAGGCTTTGAATGAACCCATAGAAAATAAAATATCATGGACTTCCTCCTTGGATATAGGCCTTAACATATCCAGATTATCTTCCTCAGTTATTAAATAGGGGATTTTATCAATGAATTGGTTCATAGTTCCATCATTCCCATCATCACTATTTTGTTTAGTGAGCAAACTCACCATGTTAAGAAGAGAGAGGTAATGGTTAATTATGAAGGACAAAGTAAAATCAAAAGAGGACACCAAAATATTGTGAAAAAAAAGAAGACTATAAATAATACCATGGCATTAGAGAAGACTAAGGATAATACAAAGACACTACTAGATTACTCAAATTTAGAGGAATCTTCCCTCCAGTTCTTTGCTATTATTATTGGTTTTTTCCTTTTATGTATTTGGTAGGTCTTTTCTTTTGCTAAAGTTAAGTTAAATATTAGTATTACTTTGGGTTTTCTAGTGGATTCTTAATAAAATTTTGGCATAGCCCTAGGAAGGGGGATTTGTCTCTTAGTTTTCCTTTATCTGGTATGTCTTTTTTATCTTTCAATTAGTATATTTATTTTTGGATCCACCAAAACCCATTTATTTACCTAATAAAATAAAAATTAATTTCCATCGTAAATTATTTTTACATTGTTAATATATTTTAGTATTTTTATAGTACTGATTTATTATTTTTGGGAATAATAGAGTTTTATTCCTATTAAATAAATAGGTCTTAGTAGGAGAAATTACTAAATAATATTCCTAATTAAAGCTACTAATTTGTGAAATCACGTTGTAATTAGACCTTTTCTAGAAATAGTAGTGAGAGAGAGAAAATCAAACTAAGCTTATTTTGGACTGTTTCGACAGAGATATAGTCTAGAAATTTATATGCAAGACTAGAACACTATCACAAATAAAATCCTAAACTTCATTTCTTGATTTGATAGGAGCACTAAAACTAAACAATTTGGGATCTAACACTATAGTCCTTCCTCATTGCTTTTTTCTTGAGAATTTAAGCTTTCTAGGTTTTTACCTACTTAGTATGAGCCTGTGTACTAATTTTTAGGTCCTCACTATAAATATAATTCCCTCTAGAGTTGATTCTTAATGTAATGTTATATTCTATGCAATTTGAAAAAACTTTGGAAAATGGGGAAAAGGGGTTAGTGTGTGTAATATGCACTGGACGTGCTTCACACCTCATATGTGGGCACATTTCTTACATACCAATACTCTGAGGAAGGATCAAGGCCCATGTAGTTATCCCTTTAAGAGTATTTGGTGAAATAATGAATGAAATACAAGAAATTATAAATCTAGGTCTACTTAACATGACTAGGGATTGGTGTAAGGACATGAATTGGCTTGAAAGTGTCTAGGTTGGCTATATGCACCGAATAGAGAAGATTGATTGAGTGCTCTTGCTTGTATTCTTACTTGCTTGAATGATATTTTCTAACCCTTTACAAATGATATTTGAATGGGATTATATATGGATTTATTAGTCATGGGTTAAATGAATTTACATTAGGCTGACATGATGAAGAAGATGAATAAGGGAAATATGATAATCTAGGCTCAAATTGTGATTGGATATGAGTGTTAAAAATGGGACACCCTAGGGTCTAGTGATATATTCCAAATTTGGTGATATTATCTTAATTAGATGAGACCTAGGGGTATAGATTGGTCATGAAGAGAAGGTCATGGATTAGCTAGTATCAAGTCTAAAAGGCCATGGATGATTGAAAATTAATGAAAATGAGACTATGAGGATTTAGAGAGAAAATAAGAGGGACATAAGGATTGGGTCTCATTATCCATGATCAAGTTACTAATTTTTACAATTTATATGAGTACATTTCCTCCGCCCCCCCCTTTATTCTAGTGATGCAACAAAACCAAATACTAGGAGAAAGGAAAATTGAAAGCATACCCAAACTTACCTACAAAGGTGAAGCTCATAAAGATTTTGATGGTGAGTAATGCTAGATAGTGCATAGAGAGCACATTATGTAAGTGTGAATCTATGAAAGGAAAACAAATATTATATCAGTTTTGATTATATACAATATAAAATAAGAATGTAAAAATCTAGGTAAGAGAGAGGAAGAGAAAGGAATGGATAAACCTCACTAGGTATGTAAACCAATACAAAACCTACTGTGATATTTGGTAAGGTTGAGTAATGCTTCATTTGATGGATGATGTTATAGCAAAAGTTATATCATGAATGGAGTTGAGTGCTTAGTTCCTCAAAAAGTGGATCAAGAATGCAAATGTTGGCCCTTTGCCTCAACTACCATCTATTAAGTGAGGTTATATGATCATGCATATCCTAATTTATGTTTGGACTATGTGTCTAATCCCTTTTAATAGGTGGCTCAAGAATATGAAGGCTGGCCCTTTGGCACTATTGTTGCCCTTTGAAGTGTATCTAAGAACTAATACCGATATGTATGAATGTGTATGTCATATGAGATGTATTTTAAAGCCCCTAAATGATCTATAAATCTAACAATGTGGCATAGATAGCTGAATGTGTGTTAAAAATTAGGCCAATGTTGGCTAACTCGATAAAGATGGAGGTTAAGCTTGTAAGAAAGCCACTCCAAAACTAAAAATTTAGCTTATAAGCCACTCAAGAAATTAGGTGCTTGGGAATCTAGAGGTTAGGATTGTATGAAATCCACTCTAAAATGATTCCAATAGCCTATAAATGGAATAAGGCACACAACTACTTAGAATGACTGGATAATGCTAAAAACTAAAAGAAAATAAGCAAAAGCGCTATGTAATCTACCCCCAATCACTAGTGTCTAACAAATGGATTTTGATTTGGAAGTTATACCAATTTCCATATCTAAAACTAGAAATGAGAACCAATCATTCCACACATGATGCCCCTTATGTCTAGATTCTCTAAGAAAATTGTACTAAAAAATGTTGATCTGAACTGGTCTAATTATGCAAAACTTTAGTTGAACCTACCTTTCTACCTACTTATAGAATACCTAGTTTTCCTATTGTATGGATAGGAGGGATAAAAATGGACACCCTAGTGTTCAATGCTCTAGTCTAGAATTGACGTTATTGTCATGGGATAAAACTAATCACTATTCTAGAATATTGACTATCTACATTGTTTGTTCTAAGTGGTTTGATAACTAGTTGTTTTGGTTGTTTTAAAACTAGATTTTTCAATTGATAAGATATCTCATCTTTCTAACAAACCCCCTATTTAATTCCCCTTATTCCAAGGGTAGGAATAAGTACCCTACAATGACTACCATTAGAAGAAGAAGCCTTACAAGTGTGTTAATATGGAAATATACACGATATAATATTGATAATCAACAAGATATCTCAATATATAACATGGTTTTATTTGAGAGATTATTAGATCAATAGGGGTATGCCTAGATAGATGTAATAATGTAATCACACTTGTAATGTATTGAACTAGAATTGAAAGTGTTAGTTATAAATTTGTTATTTGTTAGTTGGAGGGATGGAGCATGATGTCCATCATGGCAACTAAGAGAATAGGAAAATGTATGATAAGGATCATGGCATTATAATAATAGAAAACACAATCAGGCAAACACGGACTCAAATCAAGAATCAAAAAGCATACAAGGTGGCAAAAGGGCCACATAAATAAGGGACATGGGTACTTGTCACTCAAACTAGAAGACAAACATAAAAAACATGTTTAAATGTCACATACACATACAAGTGAAACAAGCAATGTTGGCACAAGGGCCACAATCACACAAAATAGTACAAGTAAAGGACATTATAACATGTCCTAAGGCACACACATGAATATAAGCAAAGGACATTGGAAAATGTCTTAAGGCACATAAAAGAGATAAGTAGGAACTAGAAATACAATCCAACAATATTTGTTAAGCAAGAAGAGAAATCATGTAAAATCTAGAAAGATAGAATCATATCTAACTAATCAAATTAAGAGTGAAAGTATGCAAGACATGTTTAGTACAAGACTAGGTATATGTTAAGAGATACACAAGTGTTAGATACTAGTGAAATGTTGATATAGTAATATGTGTAATCTAGTAAGTAAAATATATCAGCATGATAACTTAGAGTGTGTAGTGTAGGAATTACACAACCTAGACGGTGTAGTCATGTACAAGATGCCCCTAGTGGGTATGAATATCAATGTGTGTCTCAAATGCAGAAGTAGGATGTCCCCTCAATGCGTAGAGTGAAGCAATTGAGTAGCTAGATGTCATTGCAAACACTCAAATAAGATCAAGTGAAGCATGGTAATGTAGATAGATTGACATACAATAGCATGAAACAAAAAATCTAAGTCCTAACATAGTAGTAGTAGTAGTGTAAAGCATGGATGATACATACAATCAAAATGTATTTGGTTTTTTGACATTTTTGAATGTTTTTAGATTTTGAAATGTTATATTGTTTTTGTATTTTGAATTTTTTAACTATGTATAATCAAGCAGAAGAGATTATGTACAAGTAAAGCTAGAAAGAGATGATAGTAACCGATGGGTCTCATGTGAGACTCCCTATTATGGTGTCCTATATCAAGGAGTGGAATCATGTGTGATCTTAAAGCATGATGGAAATACTAAGATTATTGCTCTAAAAGCTCTATATGTTGTAGATTCTCTAAAATATCCAAAGTAGAAACTGACTGTGGGTTTTCTCTATAACTCTAAGAAGTGGATGCAACTATAGGGTTCTTAGGGACACATCTAGAAGTAGAATAATCTCTCTAAACATGTGATCTATGTGTAAGTGCATGAGATATTAATGAGATTACCCTAGGTGTTAATATTGTAGCTAGAAGTTATCTAGAATCTTAAATCTATGGAGGAATATGAACCCTCTATACTAGTGATGGATGCCACAACTATGTATAAATCTAAAGTGAAAGAGGATCTAAAACTAGAGGAGAAATGGAAACTAGTGTCAAAATTAATATTGGTGACAAAATTGAAACTGGTGACTTCAAACTAGTAAATGGCTCTAAAGTGGGGAGTGGTAAGTCATATGGAACTCTATTGACTATAATAACTAGATTAGCATGAATGGATTTTATGCATCTATGAACTATAGAAGGTACTACTCTAATTTTTTGAATCTATGGTCAACCAAGTAACATATCAAAAAATCATGTGCTGAGAACTATATTGAATGGTGTGGCCATATGTCTAGGGTTAACCTGTAGTGGAATTACTATCACTCCTAATGAACTATATATATGCCCACTAAAACCACTAATAACTATGTGTATTGGAGTGATATCCTTCTTTGAATAACCTATATGTTTTAGTAGTGTCAAGGTTTATATGTTAAGACTAGAACCATTGTCAATAAGCACATTATGAATAAGTTGATTATGAAAGTGAGATATGATAAAGATTTCATGATAATATGAGTCATCCATGATGATCTCCTGATTTGAGAAGGAGATAGAAGGTCTAGTTAGAACTCTAGAATTATATACATCGATCATGTTGCTCAGAGGATGTAACTCAATTGAAGGTGTCATGTTGTATCTGGTGGTGGATATGCATGATATGCATGATGAACCCCTGATGTGTCCCTTGTATCCTATTTTTAATGTTGTGAAAATGGATTTGAGAAGATTTTCAATGCTTTATCTTGTGTTTTCTTTATTGATGGAGGCTCAACTAAAGTGCAAGATCAATAGTTTTTGAATATATTAGGTCCTATATATTACTATTTCAATTGATGTATCTATTTGTCATATGGCCTAGTACCCTATGGTAGTCTCAAAATGCCTACTAATCATATCCCTTTGGAAGATGTTTTATTAGATTAACTTCCTAAATACGTGGGATAAATATGATATTACAATATAAAAGTTATTGTAAAATATTAGCTAGAGGAACTGGATGATGTGAAAAAGTACATCAAGGGGGTGCTAATAAAACTATTAGCTGAGAAGGCTCTAAAGTTGCATTGACTGTAGGTTGATTCTACCCTTAAGTATCATTAAACTTGACCTTGTTTGGGACTTTGTTGTAAATTTTATTAGTTATGTCTGATGTATTAGTGTACTTTAGTTTTCCTAATGAAATTAGTTTAACTTCTTTTTCCTTTAATGTGTGACAAAATTTAGTGAAGGAAAATAATATTTTGAACATGATTGATTCATGAAGTGTTCATAGAAGAATTTGTTCAAAAAGGTCTTGCAACTCCTGATCTATTATGGGGCTAGTTTTTGTTAGCCAAGATGGTCTTATACTGAAGAGCATAGTTTGTGAGATGCTCATTTGGTCATTGTTTCTGTTGAGAAATTTGAGTATATGAAACCTTATCACCAATGTTTATACTAAAGTGTGCTAGGAAAATGTCATCTAAAGGATTGAATGCATTGACTAACTAATTGGGTAGACTATAGAACCATTATAAATCATAATCCTTTAGGCTTCATGGAAATAACTTGGTATGTATCTAGTCATTTGGTACATATTCTAAGCATGTTATGTGAAATACTCTCAAATGTTTCTCTAGATAACCCTTTCCATCATAAAGAGTAAGCTTGGGTTGAACAAAACGTTGTGGTAAGGGTGTAGAAGCAATATGACGTGCCAATGGTGTATGCAGTAAAGAAAAAGAATCTAAAGCCTATCTAGGTCTAAAGGCAACTTGATCAAGATGTTGCAACTTGGATTGAATAGATATTATCTCTTAGACAAGGGTTGCCACATCAGGAGATAAATATGTACTAGTTGTAGCTAGTGGCACCAAAGAAGGTTGGGCTTCTATAGGTGCTTGTTGAGACATAGTTGCTCTTATAGTGTCATTTATAATTGGTGGTTCTATGGTTTGAGAATATTGACCATTGTTCACTTTTTTTTGTTCCTCTTATAGAATTCTAATCATGTCATCTTTCATATCCATGTATTTGGTTAAGAGTTCTTGAAGTTATCTTTTATTAGTTTCATCAAAATTGGTATATTGGGCCATTATTAAAGTAGGAAAACATTTTGAAATGTGTTTGAATGTTTTGTAATAAGTTTTGACAGGCAATGTGATAGAAAAGGAAAGTACTAAATATAAGAAATGAAAAATCCTAAAAATGGTGAATTGGAATTTCCACAAGAAGGATACTACGCTACAAAACATGTAAGGTGATACCTCAAGAAGCAAAATAGGAGGTATTACATGAAACTAGGGATTTTTCTTGATAAGTATTGTGAATTTTTTAAATTGAAATTGAATTTCTGAGTTAAGTATTTAATAAAAAACAATTTAGAAATTTATGGGAAAGTGCTTGATTTAATGGGACCTAGTAGATTCAACTAGGGTTTTGAGAAAAATAATTTTTTAAAAATTACTATGAATTTCTAAAATTTGAAGTGATTTTTTTATTTTAATATGTAACTAAAAAATTTAGAAAATGGTTGGAAAATTACTAGAAAATTATTGGGAGCTAGTTAATGCAACTATGGTCTTAAATAAATTTATTTTAAAATTTACTAATTTTTTTTAAAATATGAGATAAATTTATCATTGATATGTGCAAGCAAAAAATTAGGAAATTATTTGATTAATGCTAGGAAATTACTAGGACCTAGTGTATGCTGAAGGATAATGAGCATAATACTTTAATACATTTTATTGAATAACAATAGGTTTATATACATTGAAAAATTTGGTTAATAGAATCATAATCTTGTAACCGCTATGTACTAGTTGTATGCTATGACTACCACCTAATCCCCTAATTGTTATGCCATCTAACCACCTAACTAAACATGTAACTGATGCTACATAATTACAGACTAAATAATGTAATACATGATTATCATGATAACTAACTAGATACACTAACATTCCTCCCTTTATTACATTATTTTTATAAACATCATATTTCCTGATAGTGGTCCCCAATTTATTACAAACACTGTAAAAAGACTTACACTCTCTCTGTAACCTACTCACTTTTTGAGGTGGTATGCCATCCTTATGGCTTTAAGGTCTTGGTTTCACCTTGTTTTTTCCTTACAAGATTACCAAAAACTTGGAAGTGATAGGAAAACTTCTCTCTGCTAACACCTTCAGTGGTTTCTAAGATTATGAGGATTACCACAAACCCATATGGTTTTTTGTTGTAGGTTGACCATGAACCTAGAAGGTTGCAAGAGGTTTTTACTACACTTTGATGGTTTCTCATATTAACACAAACCCTTTTATAAGAACCAAGTGCTAATTTAGTGTTTTTTCTCCCCACAACATTCTTTTTCAAGAGGTACCAAACTAGAAAATAGTGCTCAGTAGCTTATTAAAAAACACATTGTAAAACATAATAAAATAAACACACCAAAATTTGTCACCATAGCAATGGTATGACCCTATCATAGGTGACTCATGAGAGGATGCCAGTTGTCTTCTAGCCTCCATGTATCCTCCAGCCTCTGGTAAATAAATCTACTTTACTTAGTCGATGTCTTGATGAAGCTCATATGCATGTCATTTATGATGGCAAAACACTCCCACTAATAAATATGACTCAGGATGTTAGTTTCACCCAATAATGCATTTGTATAAGAGATATTTTTTATTTTTCACAATATCAACAATGGACCCAAAACAAAATATTCATACTTTTTATAGCTTAACTCTTTTAATGACATTTTCAATTGACACCTTTAACTTTATAGAAATTGACAAACTTTATTGACTCAGAATCTATGTATTGACTCTTAATATATTTGACATGGAATCAAATATGACAAAACTAATATCTATAAGACTCAAATAAAACTAAGAAGGGGAAAAAATGATAAAACATCAATCTATAACCTATGACTTACAACATTACATAATAATAAATTAACCTTTAAAAAAATAAAATAAAAGACTTATAAAACAATAAATAGCATTAAGCTTCAAACAAAATTAGATTTGAAAAAAATATTAGTTCACTCATGTTCTACATACAAATGACCAAAGAAGAATGGATATTCATCATATACCCAGTCAAGCCAATGAGGTAGGAGTGAAACAATTCACTGGTATAACAAATATATTGATGAACTAGTGGAATAAAATGAAGTAGGAGTTATGGAGTGTGATTGGTGACTCAATATGAAACTCTAATAAATTTTTTTGATCTCATTGAGGTTTTGAAGAAGGAAGGTCATTGAGGTGATGCAATGCATTATTGGAAGAGTCACATCTTTGGGGCAAGTTCAATAAGCATGTACAAGCCATCCAAAATAGTATATGCCTACACCTTACCTAAGCATGGTAGATTTGAATGCCAATGAAGGATCTCAAATTTTGATATGGAAAAATAAGATGACATGGTTAAATAAACTAATCTAAACGTAGTTACCAAGTGATAATGTACAACTAGTGCTAGATGTGAGTTAAGAACAATAAATATACACTTTGATGAATTTCACATCATCACACATTTTTTTGCACTAATTCAAATATCCTTGCATAGAATGTTAGATAGTATCAGTAATGATAACATATGCATGTATGCTTGAAATTAAAATGTTATCCATATTTTAATTTTGGCAAGTCTGACACATATGGTCATAGATTCTCCTCAGTCCAATGCAATGATATATGTGTTGAGACTTAAGAAACCTTTAATATATAGATGTGGTCCATAGAGATAAATCATGAATAATGATAAATGAGTAAGCAAACCCTCTCTCACATCAGTCCTACCATGATCTCAAGTAGGCTTTGATACCAGAGAAGGATAATGAGTAAAATACTTTGATACATTTTATTCAATAATAATAGGTTTATATATATATTGTAAAATTTAGTTAATAGAACCATAATCCTATGACCACTTTGTACTAGTTGTATGCTATGACTGCCACCTAATCCCCTAATTACTATTCCATCTAAGCACCTAACTAAACATGTTTTAGATTAAGGTAAAAATAGGTTTTGAAGGGACCCCAAAACCTTAAACAAAAGGAGAAAGATAAAATAGTAACGTCCACAGGCAAGCCTAAAACCTACTTCACCGAATTGACAAAACCAAGTTACAAAGACCTAAAGCTAACAAATGAAAAACCGAAGATAGACCCCAAGTTTTATAGAGACCTAGAAACTCCATAATAAAAAGAGTTCAAAAAACCAGGTACCAAGACCAAAAATCAAAACCAACTAGCAGAACCAACTAAAAAAACCAAGAACAATTCTTCTAGTTCCAATATCATCTTCACTACTTCCTTACCTTTCACAACAGTGTCCTGGATGGCAGCAGTCACCTACGTAGTTCCCTCTTGCATTGCTTTCTTTCATGAGCTTTGTCTAGTTCTCTTGCTAGGCCCCTCCAAAGTTTTGATTTCCTCATTTGCTCTTTTTCCAATGTTTACAGCAGCAGAACAAATGCTAGAGGTTATCTCCTCCATCTTTGTTCTGCTTTCCTTTATGAGTTCCCTTAGGTTGTTCTCATAATCTTTGAGTTTTATGGGAATATCCCTCATCTACTTTTCCATTTTATTGATTTTGTTCCGAACTGCTTCTTGTTTACCCTCCATTATTTCCATTTTCCTATTGATTTCCATTATTTCCTTATACATCCATAAATCAAATTGAAGAGTAGCATCAGCTTTACAATTGGCCAATCTAGTAGGTGGGTACCTTTTGTCATTCTGCCTTTTGTCACTCCAATCTTCTATGTTCTTTTTAGGACTACTTCCAACTTCTTCCATATAGTCCTCCATTTCCATTCGTTTATGTTCCTTTGTTTCAGCAGGGCTTACATTTTGGTTACTTCCTTTACTTGAGCTCCCATTTCCAATATTTGGTTAGCGACCTGAACTAGATTTTCCTTTTCATTAATTGGATTAGGGTCCATAGTAGGATCATCTAGATCTTTATCAATTTCCTCAAACACTTGCTGGTTTTCCTCAGACTCATGGTTGCTATTTTTAGACTTTTCCTCTATAGTGACTCCTTTCTCATTCTTATCTTACACTTCTTCTTCCTCACTGGAACTTGAATGCCCACTTTCTATTCCTCCCTCTTCCTCTAGACTCTCCTCCCTAGTGTTTTTAGAACTTTCCCACTCTGTTTCCTCATCAGCAGTCTGGTTATTTAAGCTTGGGAGTTTGAATTTAGCTTTTTCATTCCCTTTTACTATTTCTTTCCTGTTACTCCATAGGTCCTTGTATTTTCTTGAATAAGGATTCTTTACAATGGCCTTATTCTTGCAATGCCCTTCAATTATAAGAATTAACCCCTCATGTAGGATGGGATGAGATTCCTTTTTCCTAGGAGCGAACAGACTTTGGAGCAAGGAAAAATGCAAATAAAAAGGAAAGGAGATTCTTACTTTGTGTCTGAAGTGATTGAGAAATACAAAGTGAAATTTGTGGACTCTTTTGCTTCTTCCATCAAGTATGAAGTACTCACAGATGCAACATAAGATGTCCCTCCAGATGCCCTTAATCTGCTCCAATTCATAAAAATCTCCACTTTTTTCTAGCTGCTGCTCCTCAGCATTCGTTTTAGGGAATTTGCAAAAAGCCTCATTAGAAATGTTGGTCTACTTTGAAAATTTTATTCCCTCCATTGGAAGCTCCATCACCTCCACTATGAATTCCTCAGTGAGATTCACTATAATTCCATGCAAGGTAACCCTATCATCAATCCAATTTTTGAAAAAAGCTATTGTAATATGTGGTTTTGAGCCATGAAGCTGTTCCATGTAACTCACAATCTTTCCTCTCTAAAGGATCTTCCAGACATCTTCTTTTGCTTTCCACTCTTCACAATATTTGGGTTCCTGCTTCCTTGGTTCTCCTTTCCTTTTATGAGCCATATGAATCTCCTTTAATTCCTAAACCCTGTCAGCTAAATAATGAACCCGACTATTACCAATTTGGAACAGAACTCGCCTATATTTTGGCACATTTTGAATCCTCCTTGTGTACTCTAGAACATTTCTATTTAATGAGTGTAAATCTTCCTCCATGGATCCACTCACCCAAATAATTAGTTTTTTATTCCAATCTGATCTCTCCCTCCTTAGCATGAATTGCATCATGATGAATGAGTGCTCTAAGATCCACGTTCTTGTTTAATGTCTCCTGCCAACTCACCTTGTGTCCTGC
Source organism: Torreya grandis (assembly GCA_037957365.1). Taxonomy (NCBI): domain Eukaryota; kingdom Viridiplantae; phylum Streptophyta; class Pinopsida; order Cupressales; family Taxaceae; genus Torreya; species Torreya grandis. The sequence goes on along the minus strand of JARHVA010001804.1, from coordinate 2,990,645 downwards.
TCAAACTACATAATTTGCTATCCAATCAACAACTCTATTTGCTTCATGGTAAGTATGGGTAATAGTGAATTTCTCAAATTTTTTAATTAAAGTTTTCATTTCCATCACCATAGCCTCTATTGACCATGAGACATAATTTTTATTATTTAAGATATTTATGATATTCAAGGAGTCCCCTTCCAACCATAATTTAGAATATCCCGATTCAATAGCTAGCTTAATAGTTTGGAGGGTAGCACAAGCTTCAAAAATATGGTAGTTCAACTTACCATTGGGAATTAAAATAGCATTGATTACGTTTCCCATATGGTTTGTCAAGACTCCTCCACATCCTGCATTCCCTGGGTTCCCTTTAGCAGCTCCATCAAAGTTCCCTTTGATCCACCCATGAGGGGGGACATTCCAAGTTACACCAAGTCTAGGATTTTGATTTTTTACATTAGACTAAACATGTTACTAAAGCTACATAGTTACAAACTAAATAATGTAATACATGATTAGCATGATAACTAACTAGATACGCTAACATATGTAACTAGGGGTTGAAATAAATTTATTTTAAAATTTAGAATAAAATTTTAAAATTTGAGAGGAATTTTTTATTTTAATATTCAAGAAGAAATTCATAAATTAATGGGAAAAATTAGCTAGGAGTTTACCTTAGGGTATCTACTATTTTTATGCACAATTCAAAGTAATTCAAGTTTACTAAATGATTTATTATTTTTGGGAATAATGAAGTTTTATTCCTATAAAATAAATAGGTCAAGTAGGATAAATTATTAAATAATACTCCTAATTAAGGCTACTAATTTGTGAAATTAAGTTGTAATTAGACCTTTTCTAAAAATAACAGTGAGAGATAGAAAATCAAACTTAGCTTATTTTTGAATGTTTTGACTAAGATAGGGTCTAGAAATTTATATGCAAGACGAAGACACTATCAAAAACATAATACTAAACCTTGTTTCTTAATTGGATAGGAGTTCTATAACTAGACACCCTAGGTTGCAACATTATAGTCCTTATCTGATGTTGTTATCCTGAGGGTTTATGATTTTTAGGTTTTGTTCGCCTACTCAGTGTGACCCTATGTACCAATTTTTAGGTCCTCATTGTCAACAAACTTCCTTGTAGAGATGATTATTCATGTACTTGTATATTCTATGAAATTGAAATAAACTTTAAAAAAATGGGGGAAAGGGGTTAGTTTGTGTAAGATGCGCTAGATGTGTTTAACACCCTTTGTGTGGGCACATTGCCTACATACAAATACTTCAAGGAGGGACCAAGCCATATGTAGTTCTCCATTTAAGAGTGATTGGTGAATAAGTGAATATAATGTAAGAAATGATAAAAATAAGTATTCTTAAGATAACTAGGGACTAGGATAAGGAGTTGAATTAGCTTGAAAGTGTATAGGTTGGCTGTATGCAAAGAATAGAGAAGATTTCTTGAGTGGTATTGCTTGTATTCTTCCTTGCTTGAATGATATTTGCTATCCATTTCTAAATTATCCTTGAATGGGATTATATAAAAATATATTATTCATAGGTTAAATGAATTTTCATTAGGCTAACATGATGAACAAGAAGAATCAAGAAAAAATGGTATTCTAGGCTCAAATTATGATTGGATATGAACACTAAAAAGGGGATGCCCTAGGGTCTAGTACTATAGTCCAACTTTGGTGTTATTGTCCTGAGTAGATGAGACCTAGGGGGATGGATTAGTCATGAAGAGAGGGTCTAGGATCAGCTAAGATCAACTCTGAAAGGCCATAGATGATTAGGAATTAGTGAAAACAAGCATATGAGGGTTTAGATAGCAAACGAGAGGGAGCTAAGGATTGGGTGCCATTAGCCATGCAAAAGTTACCAATTTTTGCATTTTATATGACTAAAAATACATCATAATAAAAAAACTTATTAAATTTACAATATATATCACTTCAATTATTTGTTTTATTATATTTACATTAACATAGTAATACTATAACTATTCATTTATCACTAAAATAAGCAACACACATTTATAGCCAATTAAATATATAACACACATTGAATACTAAAATGAAACACTAAAATAAAATTGACATACAATGTTGAACAAAATAACATATTTTATAAATTATTTTTCCATCACTTATCTTTTAACGAAGCTTTTTTTCTTTGATTTTTGAAAATCAAACGACACTAACCCATCTGATGTTGTTTCATTGGAACTCTTCTCGTTATTAAGTTATAGGGGATGATACTTTTATAGTGATTATTATAGAATCTCATATTATTGTTTATATATCATGTTACATTATCTACTATGATGAATTTTCAATATTAGATAATAGAAACAATAAAAATATAATATAAAATAATAAGCCTTGAATATTTTAGTGTCATGTTATTCTTATTGTTAAATTTTAAACATATTTGAATACATAACATTTAGTTAATTTGAATTTTATAATCAATATCAAAGGATTTACAAAAACTAAAAAAATAAATATATAACCATTTTTAACATTTAAATATTATAATTTATTTCAAATGAATTATAAGTTTTGTTATATAGTCATTCACATAAAGTTTTGTTTTTAATCTTTTTCAATGTGGTGATAAAGACTAAATAAATTAGAAATGTTCTTTAATTTTTTTCAAATCACTTGAAACTAACGAATTACTTCCACCACCATACATAAAATTATTTATAGATTCAAAAAATTATGATATTTGTATTATCATAAATATATCGATAACTTTAATAAAACTCTTTAAATTTTTCCACAAATAATTTATTTTGAGAGTTCATTGGATATTTTATCTTTTCAATGGTACTATAGTGATATTAATAGATTTCAAAAAAAATAATTCAATCATTTATCTATACCCTTATTGAAACCATTGAATCATATCTTCAAGTTTGGTTCCTATGGTATAGAGCATATGGCCACATGAAATATATAAATACATTTTTAAATAAATTCCTAATCTCTATGAATGTACTTAATACAAAGACACAAATACTATATAACACTAATTAAAAAATTATTATAAGTTAAAAAGGTATTTAAAAACTTTTAATGTCTATATGAAGAAGTGCATAGGAAATGGAATGATGCATAGGTAAAAAAAAAAACATGTTTTATGTACACTGCTTATTTTGAAAAATAAAAATGTTATAATAAACATAAATGGAAATAAACATAGTGAAGGAGAAGACAAAATATGGAAATAACCCACACAAATATAATATCAATTATGTGGGATCGATCCAAAATAACTTATAATATGCTTTTATAAAAATAAAAAAATTACGCTGTAAATTGAGTGGAAGGATCAAACAATAGAATTTTATGATGTGGATAACAAGTGACATGACAGTTGTAAAATAAATAGTTAAAAAAAGTATAAATAAACAAATAACATTGAATGGGGTTAAGTACTATAAATAAGGATATTAAACATTATTATGAAAATTTTCAAACGAGTTACATAGTTGTAGGTACTAATTTAGAGTGATTGAAGAATGATTTTAGTTAAGGTTTAAGTGATTAGTGAGTCAATCCATTATATGAATCATGGTAGTGATAGTGATCCTTTCATGGTGATGAATGTACTTTGTTGAGATGTAAATTTTTAATGAGAATTTTAAGATGATAATGAACACGAGTTATTTTCTTAAGTATTGTTCTATGAGGATCTATATATTCCATATTTAGATGTTTCATATATTATATATTATAGGAATTATGATCATTCACTATTTTATGTCTTTGTGATTTTTTATCATAAAATATTTCTTGGTGCTATATTGATATGTCTAAGGGAAAATTCTAATCCTTTTAACTTTGATCGCATGCCACTAATGTAAGTATTCTATTTTTTGGCATAAGTTCTTTTCTATATTGGGCTTTATGAAAGACCAAAAAATTAAAAAAATTGTTATGTTATCCATGTCTTATTTGAATACAAAAAAAATATCAAAATTATTAGTGACATAATGCATGATATTTGAGTGTTTAGATGAATGGTTCAATAAATTTAATTTTTATAATAAGAAACAACAAGGATTTTACTCCAAAGAAATCACTAAATAAGTATATTTTTTCTTAGTTTTATGAAATATTTTTTATATAGTTTCCAAAGATAATCCATGTTTTGTTAGAAACATATTTGGGTGGACATAAGTTAAAATTAAAAGAATGTATAAATGAACTAGGGATTGGATAAATAATTTAAAGGATATAGATGAATAGTGGACCATAGTTGTTGGTGTTTAGTGGAGAGGAACATTCAATAATCTCTTAATGGTTTTTTTAGGTTCAACATATATTTTTCTTAATGAGGGAGAGTTGTAATTTCTACATGATCCAAAAGGCCCACTTATTTCACATAATCTAATCTAATGGTGATGAATGTAATTTGGTGAGATGCAAATTTTTAATGTTAATATGAATATGTTAATGAACATGAGTTATTTACATAAGTGTTGTTCTATGAGGATATTTATGTTCCATATTTTGATGTTTCATATATTATATATTTCAGGCATTATGATCATTCACTTTTTTATGTCTTTGTGATTTTTTCTCATAGAATATTTCTTAGTGATATATAGATATATCTCAATCAAAATTCTAAGCCTTTTACCTTTGATGACATGTCACTGATGTAAGTATTCTATTTTTTTACATAAGCTCTTTTCTATATTGGGCCTTACAAAAGACCAAAAAAAAAAATTGGTATGTTGTCCATGTCCTATTTGAAAAGAGAAAAAATATCAAAATTATTAATGGCATAATGCATGCCAATAAAGTTTATTAATGAATGGTTCAAGAAAATTAATTTTTATAATAAGAGACATTAAGGATTTTATTCCAAATAAGTCACTAAATAAGTATATTTTTTCTTGGTTTTATGATTTTTATTTTTATTTTCAAAGATCAACCATGTTTGGTTAGAAACATATTTAGTTGGACACAATTTAAAATTGAAAGAATGTATACATGGACTAGGGATTCAAAAATAATTCAAAATATCTAGATGAACATTGGATCAGAGTTGTTGGTGTTTAGTGGAGGGGAACATTAAATAATTTATTATTGGTATTTTTAGGTTCAACATATATTTTTATTAAGGAGGGAAAGTTTTAATTTGTATAACAGTCCAAAGGCCCAATTGTTTCACATAATCTAATCTAGAGTGAGATTATGAGATTAAGGAATCATATATATGAGCATGAAAACAAAAATATATATGCAAATTGGATAGGAAAGTTAAAACTAATTTCTTATGAATGTTTGTGTATTTTTTAGGTAAAGATGAAATTCCAATGTTATGGAATCTACAAGTGAAAGACAAGAGACAATGAATAGATTTACTAAGATAAAACAAAAATTTATATAATCACATGATTTGAATAATAATGGAGGGTTAGGTTATATTTATGACACTACAACCCATAATAAAAAATGAGTGTGCATGATTATTTTGTGTAAGGGAGGGATATGTTCTTGTGAATGTGATTAACTAAGACTATAAGATTCCCTAAGTTAGGAAGATCCTTGGGAAGAATAAGGATTAATTTCAAGAGAATATGATGATGATGATGATGATGATGATGAATGGTCATACTTTTAATTTCCAGGAGTTAAAACCCTACAAACCTATAATTTTATGAAAAAAGTGATCCTATGGTTTTTAATGTTATGATATTATATTTATATAATAGTGAGGATATTGTTTTGGATAAAATTTTTCATATCCTAAAAAATGCAAACCATATATATATTTTTTTATAATCAAACTTATGTATATGTTTTTACATATCTTAAAAAAACAAAAAATATGTTTTCACTTATATAAAATTTACCTTGACACTACCACATACTCAATTTTTCTTTAGCTATCACACTTATATAATAACATGCAGCTTATATATAAGGCAATAAGCAAAGTTATTACATTAGATAACTAGGTCCATGTATTGTCATAAAAAAATTTCTCAATGTTATCGAGGTTTTAAAACATCATCTTATGGATTGAAGTAAATGGCATCAGATTGGAGACCAATATGAGAAAATTTAGCCCCATATATGTATTAGAGTGAATTTAGGTAAACTCAATAACCTTAATTTACCTTGATAAAAGTAAGGCATTCTAATATTTACTCTCAATAGTTATTTGATTTGGGTCACAAAGGTGTATTTCAAATTATACTAAGGATGAGGTCAGGTATCCCAACCCTTAAACTCCATTCAATCATCCTTTAGATAAAAATGACTCAAAATAATGATTATGACTACCTATGTTTTTAAGTTAAGAGTAGTGAATTGATATATAATAATAATACATGTTATCTTATTAGTATATCTAATTAAACATCAAACTGAAGCAATAAAAACTCAATTAGCATTATCCATTTCAGTATGACAAAAAATATTATTTTCAAAGAGTTTTTGAATGAGCATAGTTGGAATCATCAATATTTAGATCATTTAATTCATAATTTTGAACCAATATATTTTCCACAACAAACATCACTCAAATCAATAATCTTAAGGTAACTTCTCACATTAAAAATCATTACCATGTTGAATTAAACATTTATACAATATGTATATCTCATTAATAACCAAAAATTTATATGCTAACAAGATAGCATTACCAAAATAAACTTAGGTTTTAATATTACAATCAAAAAATTTCTTAAGATTACCAAAATAAGTTACATTACCTATAGTATTCAAGTTGTAACTATTTTATTTTCAATAACAAAACATGGGGTTGTATTATAAAAATATCAATGATAACTATAATACCATCCTTGTAACTATAATACCATCCTTGGTCCCTTAGCATATCCAAATATTGATTTTATGTCTATGAAAGGTAAGGTGTGCCGTTGACTAGTAATGCACTTTCATACTAATAAAATTAAAGTACAATGTTAATTCTACCCTAAAATAGAGGCAAATCATCATGATAATTTAATATGAATAACATTATATGAAAAATAATACTCATCCTCTAACCTAGTAAAAATAATATCATACCATCTTATAACATCAAGAATAAAAGCTTAATTATAAATATATATGATTGTTTAATATATTTTACATAATAAAAATAGTAGACATAGCTCTAAGTTCAACTCTTTGTGTAGAAAAGTTTAAAAAAAGTTATAAATTACATCTCATACTCATAGTCCTTGAAAATTGTAGCATGGTTCCATTTGGAATAAATTTACATTATTATAATCAATAATAAACTACTACTTGAAAACTAATTCATAGTATCTCACTTATGAATAATAAATATACCATTTATATAATCCTAAAAAATATAACATATGAATTCTAGGTAAATCCTTCAATAATGAATCTAAGATTTAATATATCACCATGAGACAAATAATATACTTTGGCTTATTAACAAATACAAGTCCTCAATCTACCCATAATAAAGATAGTTTTTGATGCCTCTATGTGTATCATAGGTTCTCTTAGTGTTTAAAGAACACTTTTCATTTCATAATTTTGAGAATTCTGAACATGAGTAGAAGGTTTTGATAATCTAGTTACCTATGGTGAAATAGAGGCAGAACAAATCAAACCGTTCCACAAATTTATATTGATTGGTGGTCAGGAGCCATCATGGTCTCTAATATAATCAATTTTTTTAAGAATATATGTTGATATTATTGAATTATGTTCAAATTTATACACTAAAGACTAACCTAAGTGAATATTTACAATGGGATCTAAACTAGAGTGATTCGATCAAAAAACAAGAAAAAGGAAGGGTAGGGTAGAAATAAAGTACATGATTGCTCATATTTACCTAAAACATCATAAAAATGTTTTAATTTCAAATAAATATGAATTTAAACTATATATAATTTGAAGTGTAAGATGCTCAAATCCCACCATACACCAAGCAAATATCTAAGGAAAACATGAAAGAATACAAGTATGAACTAACTTTGCATTAAAAGTCTACTAATGCATTCAAATAACATTTAAACATCCTAATGTAGAGAAAATAAAATGAAACAAAGTTTATCAACACTCAAATAATCTAACATCAACACAAATTAGCAACCATGTATCAAAGATGCACATTTATAATTCATAGAAAACCATTCAAATTCAAGGCTTAGAACAACCAATTTAGAGACAAAACCATGTAACAATTGATACAAAAAAAATTAGACAAAATTTTTAATACTCCTTAATTATATTAGTTTCTCAAAAGTATAAAAAATTTAGCTCAAATCTCTCCTTTTACATAATGGTAATACTACCTTTTATAAGAGAACAATGTAGTATACGAGTCAGTCATGAAATTAGACATGTATAAAGATAAGGATAGTTGTCCTTTTACATAGTTCTAGAATACATTTCCTTTTCCAAAATGGATTGACCTATAGCAAAATATGCTTAAAAACTAAAATATGACTTTACAAAATAATATTCCACTTTTAAATATTATAAGGATTTAGATAAAATTGAATATCATTAATTATTTAATGGGCCCTAAGCTAAAGGGATCCCCTATTGCTCCTGAAGAATATCCATGGATATTTGCTGTTGCTTGATGAATAGCTCAAAATTTACAACTAAATTTAAGAGGAAATCATCTTCCCAGTCAACCAAATCATTTAAATCTCTATCATTTCTTGTCATGGCCTCCTTGATGCTCTTAACATCAGCAATTATTTCCTCAATAGTAAAGATCATGCCCATGACTTATCTGTTATCACCTACATATTGGCCCTCAATTTTGCTCCTCACCTATTTCATTACCAAATTTCCCTATGCTTTAGCTCATCATCATCAATGATGCCTAGGGAACTAGATTTGTTGTGGTAAATCAGCTTGGTTCCAAGAAGTTATTAAATTCTACATATTAGTTATTCATCATCTCTTAGGATCCTTTTGAAGTGCCTTAACCATGCACTTAGATAATAGATATTATCAAAAAAAATTCCCATAATTTATTTTAGATGGGATAGGCTAATAGTTTTGAATCTAGGAACCCTACCCTCAATTACTATGTTGATAAGTTCCTTTATTTTGTTCATTGAACCTTGCCATTGGGCTATTGTTGGGGATCAACCAACAATAGATTACACTTGTGAAAGCAATAAACGCGAAATTAAATCAGATAGACAAGTAACTAGAATGAGATAATAGTAAGAACAAGAGATACAAGAAACCACCCTAAAAACTTGTATTAACAAACTCTTTACAAAAGGAATACAATTGAAGAAACTTCTTTCTTCCACACCTCTCCTAGATGTATAGATCTCTCACTAGATCTCTATTCCTCAAGAGTTCTCTCTCTCAAAAAAAATCAACTCCAACAAGCTTGGATTGATTCAATTCTGTACTATTCTTCAACATACCAATTCTATAACTAGTACAATAATTCACACAAAGCTAAGGAGATCTAATTCTACATATAGATTTAGGAGACTTGGGCATGCACTTACAACAAACAGTTAAGCCTCTTGAATAAGGGCTCTAAAAATAATATTTCTAATAATAGAGACACGAGCTTAAGACTACAACTTAAACTCATCATTCAAACACTCGCTTCTGTCCTCGAAAATAGCTTTCTGGATGCATAGGTAACCGATGTCGGTTCTTGCTGCTTGCCTATGACCACCGTCGGCCGACCCACTGCCAACGCTGGTGCCTCTGCAACTGCACCTGACCGACGTCGATCTCTCCTGATCGACGCAAGTGAATGTGTAGACCCGAACCTATTAAAGTGTGCTCCTTGGTGAAGCTTTTAGCTCCACACCCTAATAATCTCCCACTTGGAGATAAACAACTGCACCAGTACCTGTACAGCAACATCTTCTAGCTCCTCCATCTTCAGCTCAATCATGAAGACCAACAGAATTTGAATGAAGATTCAACTTCTCCTTTATAACTGGCTTGGTTAACATATCAGTAGGATTCCTATCTGTATGGATCTTCTCCAGCTTCAACTCACCATCTTCCAATACCTGTCGTATGAAGTGATACCTTAGCTATATGTGTTTTGTTCTTGAATGAAAGGCTGAATTCTTAGCCAAATGGATTGCACTCTGACTGTCACTATACAATCTATAACTCTCATGCTCCCTACCAAGCTCATCCATGAACCGTGTCATCTATATCATCTCTTTGCTAGCCTCTGTGGTTGTAATATACTCTGCTTCTATAGTTGACAAGGCAACAACCTTCTGCAACTTAGATATCTAGCTAACTGTTGTTTCACCTACAGTAAAAACATAACCTGTAGTGCTCCTCCTGCCATCCAAATCACCTGCCATATTTGAATCTACGTAACCATGTAGAGAAGTATCTGAACCTCCATAGCACAAGTGCCTACTACTGGTTCCTCTCAGATATCTAAGGATCCACTGAACTGCTTTCCAATGTTCCTTACCTGGATTGGCCATATACTTACTTACCACTCCCACTACTTGGGCAATATCCGGTCTAGTACACACCATTGCATACATCAAACTCCCTACTGTTGAAGAATATGGAACCTTACTCATGTACTCTACCTCATCATATGAATTAGGACATTGTTCTTTACTTAGCTTAACATGTCCAGCCAAAGGTGTGCTTATCGGTTTAGCATCCTGCATATTGAACCGTTTCAACACCTTGTCCACATAATCTTCTTGAGACAATATCAACCTGTGATTTTTCCTATCTCTCTTAATGCTCATGCCAAGGATTTTATTTGCTACTCCCAAATCCTTCATAGCAAACGTTTGAGCTAATTTCACCTTAAGCTCAGAGATATCCTGCATGTGTGATCCTGCAACCAGCATATCATCTACATACAACAATAGAATAATATATCTACCATTATCAAATCTCTTGAAATACACACAATGATCAAATTGACACCTACTGTAGCCATGCTCAGTCATAAACCTGTCAAATTTTAAGTACCATTGCCTAGGAGCTTGCTTTATGCCATACAAGCTTTTCTTCAATCTGCACACAAACTTCCCCTTACCCTTGACCTCAAATCCTTTCGATTGTTCCATATAAATTTCCTCATCCAAATCTCCATGAAGAAACATTGTCTTAACATCTAGCTACTCAAGATGCAAATCCTCAAAAGCAACCAAAGACAATACAACCCTTATAAAAGTCATTTTAACAATAGGAGAAAAAATCTCACCAAAGTCAATACCTGGCTTTTGTGCAAATCCTTTCACTACCAATCTAGCCTTATATCTCATCTATCTATTCTCACCTTCTTTCAACCTGTAGGTCCATCTGTTCTTTAGTGTTCTCTTACTAGCTGGCAATTCAACCAAATCCCATGTTTGGTTTTCTCTTAAGGAATCCAACTCCTCAACCATGCCACGCTCCCACTGACTATTGGACTCCACCTGTATTACTTCTTCAAAACTCTCTGGTTCTCCACCATCAGTTAGCAATAAATAAAATAAAGAAGGAGAATATCTAATTGGAGGCTTACTCACCCTTTCTGACCTCCTGATGGGTGTCTGAGACTCATTCACAACACACTGTCCACCTAAATTCTCTGACAGTGACTTACCTCGATCACTTCCAGACCTGTTACTGGCTGACGTCGGTTCTGCCTGACCTACCTCGATGCCTATCCTTCCGTCGTCGATCTCTGTGTGGTCGACACCGGTATCTGTCCTACCGATGTTGGTTCCTACCTTGCCGATGTCGGTCTTTGTGTTTTCTTACAAGTGATTATTTCTTTTTCCTGTGAGCTCATATTGGACCTTCACCTCATCCAATTCACCATTGCTCTCCTCAGATTGATTCAGCTTCCTTAACTGATCACAATACATCACTCTTTCATTGAGAACAACATCATGGCTCCTAATTACCTTGTTAGTTTCTAGATTCCACAATCTGTAACCAAAATCATCTGAGCCATAGCCAATAAATGTGAAACTCATAGACTTAGCATCAAGCTTCTTTCTATTTTCTTTATCTATGTGCGCAAAGGCTTCACAACCAAAAACTTTGAGATATAAGAGATCTACCATTTTACCTGTCCATGCCTCTTCTAGGATACCACCATCTAGAGCTGTAGAGGGTCCTCTATTAATTAGGTATACTGTAGTGTCAACAACTTATGCCCAAAACTGTAAGGGCAAATCAACATGCAATCTCATACATCTTGCACGCTCCATTATTGTCCTGTTCATCCTTTCAGCAATTCCATTCTGTTGAGGTGTCCTTGGAACCATCCTTTGCCTATGGATTCCATGCATATAAAAATAATCTCTAAACTTATAACTGTAGAACTCACTGCCATTGTCAAATCTCAGGCACTTCAATCTCTTACCTGTTTCATTCTCAACCATAGCTTTCCGAATCTTAAAAGTCTCAAATACATCAGATTTTCTTCTAATACAATAGATCCATACCTTCCTTGTAGCATCATCTATGAAAGATACATAGTACTGTGATCCTCCAACAGAAGCAACCTGAGCTAGTCCCCACACATCTGTGTGAACAAGCTGCAACTTATGCCTCTTCTTAGTAGACCCAGTCTTGAGAAAACTAACCCTTTTGTATTTTCCAAATACACAGTGCTCACAAAACTCTAGATCTATGCCTTTTAAATCTGAAAGCATACCTTTGGACTTAAGAATTGACATCCCCTTCTCACTCATGTGGCCTAGCCTTGAGTGCCACAATTTAGCATCCACATCTGAAGTAGATAATATAGAAGGCGATTTGTTAGTAACACAATTACACAAATAGAGAGTACCTTCTCTCTTACCTCTAGCCATAACAAGTGCACCCTTGGTCACTTTCCAAGATTATGCTATGAGAGTTACTGTACAACCCTCATCCCTTAACTTTCCTACAGAAATCAAATTTCTCTTCAAGCTAGGAACATGCATCACATCTCTCAACACCCATGTGTTGCTATTCTGCATCTTTAGCTGCACTTTACCTTTGCCAATTATTTTATAAGGCTCATCATCCCCTAGATACACTATTCTAAAATCTCCATGGATATAGTCACTAAAATATTCCCTGTTAGGGGTAGCATGAAAAGATGCACCAGAATCTAACACCCAAGATTCTATATTATTATGCAGAGAGAAAATTAAAGCATCTTGTGTAATACCTGCAACCTTGGCTTCTTCCTTTCCTTCGTGCTAATTGTCCTCCTTAGGCTTTGACCAGCAATCTCTGCTTATGTGCCCCATCTTTCCACAATTCCAACATTGTGGCCTTCTGCCATTTCTGGATTTAGATCTGCCTTTCCCCTTAGATTTGGATCTTGATCTGCCTTTTTTGCTCTTCTCTTTCTACCTCCCCCTGCTCTCAAAACTTGAAGCATTCCCAAATGTCTCTTATGTGCTTTTCCTACAAATTTCCTCATTCAAGATAACACTAACAACATCCTCTACTTTCAAAATATTTGATGCAGATGCAGTATTACTTACTACCATTACTAAGCCATGCCAGCTTTTAGGCAAAGAACATAATATTAAAAGAGCTTTTATTTCATCATCAAACACTATATTGACTGAACTTAATTGATTCACAATTCCATTGAAATCATTTAGATGAGTAGAAACAGATCCACCTTCATTCATATGAAAATTAAATAACTGGTTCATAAGATATACCTTATTAGAAGCTGAGGGTTTTTCATACAAATTTGCTAACTTAGTCATAAACTCTACCGTAGACTTTGCCTGTGATAAATTAGATGTCACAGTGGATGCTAGACTCAGTCTTATAGACCCCAGAGCCTTTCTATCAAGAACTTCCCATTCTTCATCCTCCATGTCTTTGGGCTTCTTTGCAACCCCACCTAACGGTAAGTAGAGATCTTTCTGATACAGATAATCCTCTATCTGCATTCTCCAATGTTGGTAATTTTTGCCATTGAACTTTTCCATTCTCAATTTACTTTCATCTGCCATTACTTCTCCCACTCAAATAGAAATCCCTGTGAGAACCTGTAATCAATACACACTACATAGATCTGAACCACCTATTAGTGAACCTGAGCTCTGATACCACTTGTTGGGGATCAACCAACAATAGATTACACTTGTGAAAGTAATAAACGTGGAATTAAATCAAATAGACAAGTAACTAGAATGAGATAATAGCAAGAACAAGAGATACAAGAAACCACCCTGAAAACTTGTATTAACAAACTCTTTACAAAAGGAATACAATTGAAGAAATTTCTTTCTTCCACACCTCTCCTAGATGTATAGATCTCTCACTAGATCTCTATTCCTCAAGAGTTCTCTCTCTCAAGAACAATCAACTCCAACAAGCCTGGATTGATTTAATTCTGTACTGTTCTTCAACATACCAATTCTACAACTAGGACAATAATTCACACAAAGCTAAGGATATCTAATTCTACATATAGAATTAGGAGACTTGAGCATGCACTTACAACAAACAGTTAAGCCTCTTGAACAAGGGCTCTAAAAATAATATTACTAATAATAGAGATGCGAGCTTAAGACTACAACTTAAACTCATCATGCAAACACTCGCTTCTATCCTTAGAAATAGCTTTTTAGACGCACAGGTAACCGACGTCGGTTCTTGCTACTTGCCTGTGACCGCCGTCGGCCGACCCACTACCGACGCCGGTGCCTCTGCAACTGCACCTTACCGACGTCGGTCTCTCCTGACCGACACCAGTGATTGTGTAGACCTGAACCTGTTAAAGTGTGCTCCTTGGTGAAGCTTTTAGCTCCACACCCTAACAGCTATCAATACTTTTGCTATAGTACCTTGCTGGGTTAATACACTTTGATGTATGTTAATTGACTTTAAGGAGTCAAACATTTCATAGAAAGTTACTTCAAACATCTCTATCATTGCTTTTGGGAGTGATAGGATAATTTACTTCTCCAAGTTTTCCTTTTATTGCTCTAGGTTTTCTATCCTCTACTCCATACCTCTAGTACTTGATTTGAGTTGGGATAAATGAGCAGTGGCTAGTCATTGTACATCCTCCTCATGAGTTGGGTGTTCACCAAGACTTTAAACTCTAATGAGAGTTAAACCAAAAAATGGTTCAACCTTATGAAATGTGAATTCCTCACTTCTAACCATGGTCCTCTTATTAGTTACCCTTTTCAAGCCTATTATTTCTGTATTGAACTACACACTAACTATTGACTCTAACATCTTTGGGGATTATAAGACCTTCATCTATGTGTTTCTTGAAGCTCTAAGAGTTTATACATGAGAACTAAATTACCATCCTATGGAAATTATTCTTCTTTCTTCCTTTGCTTTCATCAAATCCAATATCCATGGCTTGACCTCATCATGCACCAATGTGGACTATTTGGGTCAACACCCATGAATGTTACAATGTTGGGATATTTTGTATTTTCTCGTAAATGAATAAATTAGGGATAATTGGCCCATGAAAGGGATATTCATCACTGAACAAGTTGAATTCACTCATGGGGTGAGTGAGATTCATTCTAGGCTTCTTCTTACCAGATGTAACCAACACAAATTTAGCCTTCCTTTTATGTAATGGTGTAATTGGAACCAAGTCTAACATAACCTCCTTCCCTCTATCTTATTTATATTCCTCATTTTAGGGTTGAAGTTCCTCATCCTATTCTTCTTCATGTGACCCATTTGCCTTAGCCACTACTTTGAGGGTATCATATACTATCTCACTAAGTTCTAATTTTATCATATCTAGGAACTCTATTAGAGACTCTGGCCTTCTAGGTGGAGCTAAAGATGATCCTCCTTCACTAGGTCTATCTTCTAATTTCTCTTTTTCAATTCCTTATGCAATTTGTTTTTGAGATTTTCGCATTATAACTTGTGGTTATTATAAAGGGAGCCTAGAGGATGGTACAAATAACAAGTGATTTGCAGGGGGGCCATTTACCATATCTCACTTAGTGGCATGTCCTTTCACCTAACCAACCTAGGCTATATATTAATGTTATGCCTCTTCAACATGAATAATACCTATAGGAAATTAGAGGCGTTGATGTATAGTGTGTCTTGGACACAAAGATGATGTTTATAGGCCTTGCTTATGGTTTTGCAATTCTAATGTTTGGTGACCCTATCACTAGGGCCCATTACCTCAATTCATCTAACTATAGGTTGAATGAGTCCCTAAGTTTGGAAATAATATTCATGTACTCCCAATTTTGTAACAAATTTCTACTAATTTTCAAAGGAAAGGGATAGAGGACGCCATTCCTTTTCTCCTTGAAAAAATAATTTATACCATGAAGAAGTTGATATGCAACTTATTGTTCTGCTAGCTTGGTGGGCACATAGATGGGTAACCTATATGGTTATGTCAAATTCTCTTCTCTCCTTATTAAAATGTAACTTGGATAGAACTAGATATCCCTTATTAACTCCACATATTTATTAACTAAGGGTTCACCCTACTCATAAGGATCCTTATGACTACTTCTTCTAGAGTTGAATAAACACAATAGCAAATGAACTACATCTTGTGTCTATCTTTGAATATGTGTATCTTGGAACTACAATATGCCTCTCCTCAAGGGACTAATTCTTAATGTTTAGAATCTTAGTGGTGGCCAAAAGAACATCTAGAAGATAGGAAATCATGTAGAATTGGTTGTTGGTTTACCTTTTGATGACTATGAACTATGATTTCAAATGGATATTAATCATCTCACCTAATTGGGGAGTGAGTCCATTCTCTACCATGAAGTAAACATAGGGCACCTAGGCTTGATCAATATGTGTGGTGGAGGGAGATCTAGATAACCTATTCGTCAAGGTCATAATTATACTAATCCCTTCCCTAAATTGGATTGTTGGGATCTTCATTGTGGAGTCTTATAATACTTGGTTCTTGATAAGTAGCCAGGGTGCAAGGATTGTGTTTAGGTTATGATTTCCAATCTACTCTCTAATGGTAGGAAAGTCTATAGAGGGATTACATAGTTTATATTAGCTTTCAAAAGAAAGGAGGAAATGTATGTTATTTTCCTAAAACTACACTCATGAACTGTCCAATCTTTCTCAATTTTACAATCCTTGAAAATAGGAGTAAGGACATTGATGTAGAATTATACCTAAGGATTTCACAAAAAATAGTGGAGATTAGTCATCTAGATGGAGACTAGGTAATTATATCTCTATAGGATGGTTGCATTCTTTTTTTCCTCCCTTGTGATGGTTTACCTAAGGATTTCCTATTCCAAGTGTTTCATGCCACAATATCTAGGTCTATAACCATAAATATTCTTCTCTCATGTTATGATGTCAAGTATAACTCTATCTTGTCCCTTTGTTGTTCCTTTTGACCTACAATGTCTATCGAACTTGAAAATTGATCACTAGTAGATTGCAAGTAGATTTTGGGTCAATTTGTTTTCATTCAAATTGTAATTAAACTCTTCTTGGCTTGACTATTATTAATCCATGTTTAAATTAGGGATTCTTATGGAGGTTAAGGTTTTTATAAATCTTTAATGTTTATGGTTATTCATAATTAGGCTCAATCATGTCTCAAATTTGAGTTAGACCCTTATCTTAATACCTTTACCTTTTTGAGCACACAAAATCTTTAGTTTTGTCATTTTTTGCTTGTGTGGTGCTGACATGGTGTCCATTTATAAATTTTCATAGCATTTTACATAAATGCCTTGAAGTAACTAACTATTTTATATTGAAAACCATCTTTTCCTTCATACCATCAGATCCTTATTCATGGATAAACATGGACTATTGATCATGATCCTAGGGTGAGAGAGTCATTAACTACTTTATGTTGAGCCTTGTAGTTGTTCCACTTGGCACCTTCATTGGCTTCTTAGGCTTTTTCATGTGATAGTGAACACATGCTTACTACATATCAATCATATAGGCCCTCAGTGTCTCATTCAATCATCTCTATCAAATATGCTTCATCTGATCACCTCTTACGATGAAGCAAGAATCATTTATCCTACAAATATCATGAAATTATATTAGCATCAAGATATAAGAATGGACTTAGGATAAATAATTTAGGCCAAGGTTTATTTCATGTCAATAAACACTTCATAAACTTTAAGATAAAATATTATAAGCTAAGTTTTTATAACACATACAAAAGAACCTAGGCTAAAAATTTTAGGCTAAGGTTTATTTCATGTTGATTAACATGATGTAAACTTTAGGTTAAAATATCTAAGCTAAGTTTTAGAATGCACCTAAAGCGGGGACCAAATAGTAAGTGTTCTTAATGTAGGGTTTTAACCTAAGATTTTGTAGTGTTGATAAACATGATGAAATTTTATGTTAAAACTTTTGAAGCCAATTTGTGGTTTAGGGATTTCCTAAAATAATACCTAATATAAGTCTCTAGCATAAGCCTTATTGCATTTAAAAAAATGTAATTAGAACCTTATGAAATAGACTTAGATTAAGGTTATGTCTAAAAATATTTACACCACAAGATTATTTTATTATTCAAAGTCCAAAGGTCTTAAGTGTTTGAATATTTTTTGAGGGGTCCCTTGATTTGCAATATGAGAAGTAGACTTTAGCCATGTTTGTAAAGCATATTCATGGCTAAGTAATATATTTGATGAGATTAAATTTGATGACCTTGTGGACATAAGTGATGGATTTGTAGGTGTCAAATGATGGTCGTGAGAACATCAAATTTAAGTTCATGAATCATTGGGTTTTATGAGCTTAAATTTGACAACCTCATGGACGTCAAATGATAGTCATGAGAACATTAATTTTTAGCTCATGAAGTCCTATTATTCCATTAATTTGGATTTAATATACTCTATCTAATCATCTGGTCTCAACTAAGCATGGACCATTGATTAAGATCTAGGTAAAAACATGTCATTGATTCCTACAATCATAAAGGAGATCAAGTTAAATCAAGACCATGTCATAAAAAATAGACTAAGATAAAATTATAAGTTTATAAGCATAATAAAATAAGTATTTAAAATATTATGCTTGTAACTTAAGGTTTTAAACTAAGGTTCCATTGTATTAGAAAATATAAATGAACCTTAGGATAACAACTTAGGTTAAGTCCAATTTTTAATGTGTGGGACCCTTTATTATCAAGCTTGAATGTTGGAGTGCCACATGTTGATCTTATGGAGCTCTTGAGCTTTTGAATTTTCAGCACCACATTCACTCCATTGGATGTGCTCTTTACAAGTAACCATGCCCCATTCATTATGATCTAGATACTTGCACTTGATTGGCTTAAACTTGTATAGTAATAGGGGATACTTTTAACTAGAGGATGACCTCATGTCATTCGATCATCATTCCCACTTAAGTGTGGATCATTGATTTTGATAATAGTGATCATACATGATTGGTCTAATGGATCAGTGTTTCTAATTTCATCATGCCCCTTACGCTCCATCATATCTTTCATTATGTTGAAGTGGGAGTTGTTGGATATATAAAGAAGAGAGGTACTTAAGTTAGGACATAGGTCAATACTTGAACTTAGGATAATGTTTTAATACTAAGGTCTTGTTTGTGTTAATAAATATGAATAGGGCCTTAACATTAAGACTTTAGACTAAGTGTATAATAAAGGAGACTTGTCTAGGGAAATACAAGACCCTATGAACATATATGTTAGACCTAATTAAAACATAGGGAACAAAAGAGGGAAAATAAAGGATGACCAAGAATGCATTTTAGGATAAGGTTTGGTCATGTTGAAAAATGTGACCAAGGCTTAGAATAAAAATTAGGCTTGATTCTAAAGTTAATTCAAAATGCTCTTGCCAATTCTATTGCTACCAAAATTTGAAATTGAATCGAGGGTTTAGATTAGGGTTTCACAAAGGAAGGTTTTAGAAAATGATCTTAGTTATGAGATCTTACAGACCAAAGCCTAGGATCACCCTAAATTAGGAGGATACCATGAACATCTCAGTATGATCTATAAAAGGATCTCAATGAAACTTACAACTTTAAGACATAAAAGTCAATTATTAACAACATTAGGCAAGGTTAAAGAAAAACACTGAACAAATGGGATAACTTCATTAGGAATTGATGATATTTAAATACTAATAAAGTGAAAAATATAAAAATTTTAGTTATAAGTTTCAAATTAATCACAAGGATCCCTATTTTTAAGAAATGGGGGTACGTTGACCTCAAAAAATGGTGGCTTTTAGGAGAACATAGAAATATTTTAGAACTTAGAGACTTTAGTTTAGATAAATAACTAAGACCTTCATCCCACTTGACTAATGCCATTATCAAGGTAAGTTCATGGTTGAAACAAACCTTACATGTGTATAATCAAGTTCAAACATTCAGACATATCCATTATGTGTGTGTGCTTTGATTCCACTTACTATTTTCCATGAAAATTAGGGGATAACTTATAGGTGTCATGCCTTTAATTAGTAACACTAACTTGGATCATGTTTAGATATTTATTAGGAACTATGCTTATAGTTTAGGGAAGGTTGGGCACTAATATGCTACTAGATAGACATCCATTTCTATAATAGAGATGCCTTTGGCTCCACTCATGGCCTTGCTCTACTTCCATCTAAGTATCCATAGACCTGTTAGAGATTACCAAAATCACCTTTGATTGAAAAGATTTTTATTTTTTAATAAGTTTTTATTTTTTATTTTGTTTTAATATTTTAAGCTTTCAACAAAGGTTGGAAACCAAGGTAGCCAAGTTTAAGGATTTGGTCAAGTGTTTGATCCTCAGATAATCACCTATGATTTCAACCCTTATCCTAGGAAAGGGTGTTTGTTAAGTGTAAGCATGCATGTTCCTTATGAGATTAAGATTTCATTCTATATGTACAATTCTTCTTACAACTAAGTTTAGGTCAAGATGATGTTTAAAATCTTATGGAATGGTTAACCAATTCATGGGTCCTCGCTAGTTTCTTCAAATCATAAAATCAATCTCACATCTCAAATGCATGATCAACATATGTATGAGGTTCATACCAACATTTTTGAACTTCTATAATTTCAAGAAGACTAAGGAACCTTGAGTTGAGGGCTATCCAAAAGGACTTATTGGAAGTAAGGAATGAAGTAATAAGAAACAAACACATAATATAAAGAATCAAAGAAGGAATAAAAAGGGAAGAATATATATACATGTGTGTGTGTGTGTGTGCACACGCATGCGTGGGTGCATGCATGTGTGTGTGTGTGTGTGTGTGTGTGTGTGTGTGTGTGTGTGTGTGTGTGTGTGTGTGTGTGTGTGTGTGTGTGTGTGTGCGTGCATGTGTGTGTGTGTGTGCGCGCACATGCATGTGTGCACACATGCACATGCGTGTGCATGTGTCTGCTTGCATGAGTGTGTGTGTGTGTGTGCATGTGTACGCGCACGCGCGCGCGCGTGTGTGTGTAAATAAGGGATAGGAAGGAAAGGGATAAATGGAAATAACTAGTCTACCTACATTAACTCTAACCATCTTACATATTTATTCCATGAAGACCCCAAGAGGAGAAGTAGAGAAATGGTGTTGAGATACTACCCATTGGTGCATAGTGTAAAATCTTCTCCTTGTATATATTTAATCTTAAACGTGTTATCTCTAAATGTATTCTACAATCTAATATGGGAAATTACATATAGGTGTGAACTTGCCATGTTTGCCCTTGGGCTCAGATGTTTTATCCCAAATAAGAACCAAATGTCCTTATCTAAAGACCTTGCTCTTTTATATCTTGTTGAACCAACTCTTTACTATAATTTGGTGTCTACTAAAGTTATCAAAAGCCTTTTCTCATGCATCTTCCATCTGAATAATGTATAACAACCTTGATTTTTAAAATTCTTAATCTTCTTCCATATACTCTTACATAAACTTGTAGGTTAGCAACTTGATTGTGATGGGAAATATAGGCTCTTCGCTATACACCAATAAGAAATGGGATGCTTTAAGAGCCTTCTTCACTCTTTTCTATCTACCCAAAGGGCATACTTGAGAATTTTATGCCATTTTCTAGCTTTGTCTGCATCAAACTTCTTAATGGTTGTCATCAATTTTTTATTTGTTGACTCAAATAATCCATTACTTTAAGGATAATAGTTAGATGATATAAACTTAAGAATAATTTTGTTATCATATGCCCATTTTGTCATCCTTATGGATATGAATGCTAACCCATTATCACATACAAAAGATACTATATTCCCAAATCCAGTGCATACATTTTATTTTAAAAACTTGATCACTTCTTTTATTATACATTACTTGGTGGTCATTGCTTCAATCCATCTAATACAATAATTAGTAGCTATTAGAACATAATTGTGACCTTTTAATGAGTTAGGGTTGATTACCCCTATAAAGTCCAATCCCCATTGGGTAAAGGGTTTGTCAATCATGAATGGTTTTAAAGGAATTACTACCTTTGGTTCTTTGATGCTGAAGATATGACATGAATGACATTCTCTCACATGTCTATAAACATATTTGAAGATGGTAGACCAATAATATCCAACCCTAAAGGATCTTATGAGTTATTCTCCTAGATGGAGTCCACCTCCCAAATTCTCATGGAAGGTGCTCTATATTTCAATAGCTTTTTCTTTGGACACACATTTTAAGTAGAGACCTTGAAACTTATTTTGATTCAAGACTCTATTTTTTATCAGATAATGAATTGATTTGAGTCTTGTAGATCTCATCTACTTCCTAGTTATCCCTACATGATAATTTCCATTGATTATTAAATAATGATGGATTCATACCATTCATTATCTTGGAATTTTTGATAATCAACTTATATAATAGTTAGCTTAGGGTTGGTGTTGGAAATCATTTGAATCAAACCTTGACATCTTACCAATTTTTCAATTTTCATCTTTGTCATATTCTTGGAGGATAGACATCGACTTACCTCTTCACTCTCCAAGTTCACATTAGCTTAGCAGTAGTTTAATGTTTAGATTTGGTAAAATGGCATGTACTTTGTTCTTAAGACTATAGTGCCTAAGTTTATTAACAACTTTAAATAATAAAAATGCTTATTTATCAATTAACGCACAATCTAACTTAGTATTTTAAAAACTAGTGCTCATAAAAGAAATTAGATGGTCATATCCTTCTATTTTATGAGTTAAAATGGAAACAATAGTGTGATCAAAAGAAAAAGAGTAGAAATAAAAGTCCTTTGAAAATTCAAGACTTATTAAGACTGAAACTTGACTGATTACACTTTTGATGTCTTCAAAGGCCTTCTTTGATTCCTCATTCCATGAGACTTTAGCATCCTTCTTCACCATAGAATATAATGGTTTGAAAATCTCTATGAAGCTAGAAATTATTTTTCTCACAAAGTTTATTTTCCCAAAAAATGATTTCAAATCCTTTCTACTATTAGGAGGCTCTATCTTAGATATAGATTCCACTCTTTTAGGATCAATAAAAATTCCATATTTAGTGATAATTTGGCCTAACATTTTACCTTCAATGACACAAAAAAATCTCTTCTTAGGGTTAAGGGAGATCCTATACCTTTTACACCTTTCAAATACCTGTTGTAAATGCATGAAATGGTCTTCCCTATTTTTAGAGAAAATAGTTAGATAATCCATTTAAATTATGATACACTTACCAATTAATCCTTAGAAATAATTATAAATGGCCCTTTGAAAAGTGTCTCTTACATTTATGAGTCCAAAAGGCATTTTATTGTATGCAAAGGTACCCCACTTAATTGTTAATGGTGTTTTCATTTTGTCATCTTTATCTACCAGCACCTGATGACATCAAGAAAAAACATCATGGATAAACCCAAAATATTTTTTATTAATTGGTCAAGAGAGGGAAGAGGATAATTATCTTTTTTAGATTATTTATTTTGATTTCTATATCCAATACACAATCTAATTTCACCATTCTTTTTATTAACTGGTACTATATTGGCCACTCATGTAGTGTACCAAATGGGAAATACAATTCTAGCATCTAACAACCTCTTGAATTATTTTAAAATCATGGGTTTTAAGATAGGATTCATAGGTCTTAATTTCTACCTAAATTTTTTTCAACTCTCCTTGAGAGTTATGGTATGGGTGGTGACTCTAGGATTAGAAATATTCAAGTCATCATAGGACTAAGCTATTACATCTTTGTATTTTGTCAATAACTCTTTTGATCTCTTATTTTTAGAACTTATACAATATTTTACAATGTAAATAGCTAAGGTTGATCTTGAGGTCCAAGATTAACTACATTGTAATCTCTTCCACTTACCTTGGGAACCTTAGAAGCTTCAGCTATCTTGTCTTAATCAAACAATCTTTCCAAAGCAATCATCCCTTTAGGGATCTTATTGTCATTTAAATTTTTGACTTTGCCATCAAAATTTCCTTCTCTAAATGCATTTTATTCAACCACATCAATAATATGAGCCTCAAATGCTCCTAAACTAGTCATGAAGCTCAGGATCTATTGGTCATCACTAAAGACCAATAGATGGTTCATATTATGCAGGATAGAAGGGAAAGGTATCAACTCAATACTAATGTTTGGGGAATCTTATTTAGGAATGAGATTAGTTATAGTAGATTTAATCTCATTAGAAACTCTATTTTCCTCAGGGATAGAAATAATATTGAAGGTATCAAAATATTCCATTAGATCCCAAACTCTAAATTTATACCTCTTGAGGTATGATAGTTTGCAATGATAATCGATCTTTATTTGACTTACTAAGAGTTCTCAATCATCATAAACTAGTAGTTCCTTGACCTTATTTTTGATTTAAATTTATAAACCTAAGATGAGGGCCTCATATTCTTCAAGGTTATTGGTGTAAGGAAATTAGAGTCTATAAGAAGCATGATATTTTTGAATAATAGGGTCAGTTAGGAAAATACCCACTCCAAATCCAAATTTACACCTAACCCCATCAAAATATAATTTCCATAACCTTTGTACAACATTATAAGATTTAGGATCACATACCTTGGTAGTTTATATAGTGAAAACTCTTAAATCAAAATCAATTATGTTGACCCTTTCATTGACAACATTATACTCAATAATCATATGTTTCATTCTTCATTCCCTTTCAACTCTAATCTGGTTGGTAATTCCCTTCCAAAGTAGCCATAGGTATGAATAGTCTATGGGCATATATCCATTTAAATCCTTTGTCCACTCCCTACTAAAATTAGTCCATAATCATTAGGGATATCTACTACTTAGATGTCCATAAATTATTAGACCCTTGGCTTAGAAGCCATCTACAGGTGGACATTTAACAATTACCCAACCACCTTGACCCTATAATTATATAATTAGGTCAATACCCTATTAAATTTAATGGGATCTAAACCAAGTTAATTACACACATGTATAGGCATGATATTTATAGAGGCACCATAATCTAAGAAATAGTTATGCAAGTTCTTACTAAACATTCTGACTATAATTAAGAAGGGTGGGGACTCTATTTTAGCTTTATATATATCCATGTTGTCATTATCAATTTTTGATGTCTTGATAGACTTCTTGGACAAGTATCTAGTAATAGATCTCTTTGTTCTATGATTTTTGTTAGCTCATGTAATGTAATATTAGCTTTGATTTTCTTCATCTCCTCCATTATATTATAACCAATCCTATTAGAAGAATTGGAAGTATCAGTGCTGAGTTTAGAATTACGTCCATTTGGAGGCTCTTAATTTTTTTCTTAAGTGGTATCTATAGGAGTACTAAAGTTGTTTGGAGGAGTAGAAATAGTCAAAGGATGCATCTATCATCTATTCCTCAGAGGATATGTCTTCTTTACGAATTTCTAGAAGGCATGAACTTATTTAAGAACATCATCAAGTTTGTTGTCTTCTTGTAAGGGGAAATCAAAAATTTCCACCATGAAGGTCTAATCAGCAGACTTGGATCCTAAATTACCTTCACCATTGTCTTTGTTAGGTACCACCTCAAAAGTGTCCAACTCTTCTTGAAATGCTTCAAAAATTTTACATAATTCAATGCAATCAATCTCACTATGCTTGGTCATCTGATGGACTCTATAATAATTAGTAAAAGTAATGTCAATAAGATTAATATTCATAGTCTTATTTTCATAATACAGTTCAATATTATTATTATTATTGTGGACGTTGTCATTATTAAACCTATTATTGGGCTTATTGAATCATTTAAAATAAAATTTCCTACTAGAATTTTCTCTAGTATTAGCAACCTATTTTTATAGTTGGAAGAAGTTGGTGCTCAATTTTGGACCATTTTCATAATGGACTCACTCTCACTTTTGGGGGTTTCTAAATTATGAACCTAGTTGTTATTTGTACCATTGGATAGTACTAAGCTCCTTTGATCCTTTTCATTAAATCAATTTATAGAAATGTGACTTAAGAACCCAAAATTTTGGATATGAGTAACATGTCTCAAAGGTAATTAGTTCAAATTTGGGAGATGGTTGAGAGTAGGCACATTTTGGTTATTATTAGGAAAGACATTCAATGTAGACAGACTAGGCCATTTTATCTTGTAGTTGCATTTTGTCATTAAAAATCATAGCTTAAACATAGGATAAAGCTAATGTGTTCATAGGACCTACAACCCTCTTGATGAATATTGAATTCATGGGATCAATATCATCTTTGTATATGTCTAAGGCTAATGCTTGATCAGGTTTATAAGGGTGAATGGTCTTGTTGTACATATTATGGAACCTAGCAATAAAATATCTTATAGGTTCATTGGCATCCATTCTAAGGGTGGTAAACTATTGGTACAAGACACAAGGGATGATGATCTTACCAAATTGGTTAACGAAAATGTTAGCGAATTCATCTTAGGTGGTAATACAATAATCAGGTAGGTTTACAAATAATTCATATGCAACATATTTAAATGTAAAAGTGAACAACCTACATGCTACATCTTCATGAGTTACATTTATAAATATTAATGCATCCTTAAATTATTTAACATGTTCTTCTACTATTGAAATACCATTAGGACTAAAAATTAGAAAATATTTTTTTAAGATTATAAGGGAGGTCATGAACCACACGTTGAAAATCAATAAGAGATCTTCCTAAACAAGCCATACCTTGATCAAGGTTTAATGTAGGAGTACCTTGGAGTAGTGAAGTTGGTAAAGACTTTTAATGTCTACATCTACCTTTGTCTCACCTAGCTTTCTTGTGGATGTCTAGTTCTAGTAGAGGTTCCCTTGTTTATGAATGTAATCTTGTCTGGACTCTTGGTAGTTCTTGATTGATAACTTTGGCTCTTATTTTGAAATATGATTTATCAAATCAATATTTACAAAGAACAAGGATCAAACATTCACATTAATTGAATTTTTCAAAGATTATTGTAAATAACAATGAAGGATTCCAACTTTTGACTAATTTAGCTTATAAATGTATCCAATTACATAACTATGAACTATATTTACAATTCTAAGCTCAACTAAACTCAGATATATAAAATATCTACCAATATTTGATCAAAACTAGTTATTCTAACCTCAAATACTTTGTATCTTTAGATTTGAAGATATGTTTACCATAATTACATATCTATCTTCAAAGACTCATGATCTATGTGTAAAGGAAGTACAAAGATGGGTCATAAAACATAAAGGGTAGTGATATTTATAATTTTGAGAAAATAACCATGCAAATGTCTAAGTATAACACCAACCTTAGGACAAGACATAAAAATAAGCAAAGATTTAATAAATTAACAAAGATGGACCTCCCTATATCACTAGTAGAGCTCATCATATTTATGCCTCTGTGTATATAATAGGTGATCTTAGTGTTTAAATAGCAGTTCTCATTTTTGAATTTTGAGACAAGCATGAGTACTAAATTCTAGTAATCTAGTTACATATGGTTAATAAAGGCAAATAAAATTAAACTATTCCCCAAATTTATAGTGATTGGTCATTGGGAGCCACTATGGTCCTTAATAAATGATTTTTTTGAAGCATCTATGTTGATCTTAGTGAATTATGATCATAATTATATAATAAAGACTAAAATAAGTGAATATATACACTGGGATCTAAACTAGAGTGATCTAGTTAAAAAATAAGAAAAAGGAAGGTAGATTAGAAATAAACTATGTGATTACTCATCTTTGCATCAAACCTCATGACAAGGTTTAACTTTCAAATGAATATTAATTTAACCAATATATAATGAGAAGTAGTAGATGTTCAAATCCTACCATACACTAGGTAAATATCTAAGGAAAACATGAAATAATATAAGTATGAACTAACTTTGCCTTATATGTCTACCACTACATTCAAATAACATTTTCACATCCTAAAGTAGAGAAAATAAAATGAAACAAAGTTTAAGAACATTAAACTAATCTAGCATCAACACAAATTAACAACCCTGTATCAAATATTCACATTTAGAATTCATAGAAAACCATTCAAATTTAAGGCTTGAAACAAGTAATTGAGAGAGAAAACCATGTAACAATTAATACAAAAAAATTTGGGAAAAAAAATTAGTATTCCTTTCTTATATTAATTTATCAAAAATATACAAGTTTTAGCTCAAAACTCTTTCCTTTTACACAATGGTAATACTACCTTTTATATGAGAATAATGTAGTATACTAGTCAAACAGGAGATTATACATGTAAAATGATAAGGATACATATTGATCCATAAAATACACTGAATCAACTCAAAGTGATGTTTTAATTACTAATACTAAATTTCTCAAAACTTAACAAATTATTGAAAAACTCAAAAGAACTTGCATCTCAATGTTTTGGCATAAAACGTTCTCAGTTATTGAACCAATTTTTGTTTTTTTCTACATCAAATGTCATAAATTGTCAAAATTTAATCTTTGCATGATTTCATAATTAAAAAATCAGAAAAAACTGAATTAAAACATGAAAGCAAATGAGAAATTACCATCCGACATTGATAATAGAGTTCGGCTCAACAAATGATGCCTACATCTCTAGGTTCTCCAAAGGAGTGGACCATTTCCATTAAGGGCATTTCAAAAACCTGGAAACAATAAACAAATTTCCTGTAAGTTGATCTCTCAATGGAAAAATTCACCTTCATCGTGATAGATAATCAAGCCCGACACCTTCAAATTTTGTGAGTCTTGACACCTGCAAAGTTGCTTCAAAAGTCCTAAAAATCTCCTCTAAGGGCTTAATAATACTCTTCCAATATGCAAATTGGATAAAAAGAGTATTAAGAATAAGTATTATGGATAGAAAATGGATAAAAATCTAGTACATAAGCTTTCTCAAAGCTTTTACAAAGTCTTAGCCTCTTAAAATAAAAACCACAGTCCAAAACTTGATAAATTCAAGTAAAAATTAGTGCCTTATATAACACTTCAAGACCCGTGGCTGAAGTGGTCAAGGCCTATCCCTTTTCCACAGGAGGTCAAGGGTTCATAATTTCCTTCCTCCATTCTAGGAAGTTAGGCTCTCCTTTCTATGTGCTTTGACTCCTTCTTGGGTGCCAAGTTTGAATATTTCCTTGGGTGGCATGGAGGTTCCTCCTTTGGCGCCTTTGAAAGGTTTGAAAATATCAAATGACATGTGAATAAAAAACACCTAAGCCAATTTTTTCACCACATGTCAAATGGATATTAGTCCAGTTGGATTTTCAACAGTGCCATGTGTTGACCTCTGATAGGTCCAAATGTCGAAACAACCTTGAAACACGTGACATATGTTGCAAGGGATATTTTTCAACCAATCTTCAAATGACCATATCTTGAGCATCCGAACTCAATTTTGTGAACCGTGAAAAGTGAAAAAAAGCTCTCAACAAGATCTATAGTGTACCACCACTGAAACTCTAACTTGAAACCTTTTTCAAAACCCAATTGCTGATCACACCTCCCTAATGGAAGGCTTTTGGTCTCCAAAAGTCCAATATCCTCTGAAATCTTATAACTAGTCTACTGCATCCATGA
Organism: Torreya grandis; assembly: GCA_037957365.1. NCBI lineage: Eukaryota > Viridiplantae > Streptophyta > Pinopsida > Cupressales > Taxaceae > Torreya > Torreya grandis. The sequence goes on along the minus strand of JARHVA010001804.1, from coordinate 2,960,681 downwards.
AAATAGAACCCAATCATATCAAGAGGTATAAAAAATTAAATTAAAATGATTCAAAATCAAACTATAAAAATTCCTAATCCAAAGACATGAGTAAATGAATCTACAACTGCCAAAGTGATTACAACATATCAAAATTGTCTGCCCAAATGTCACATCTTGTTAAGCGGTGAATTGACAAAAACTGAAACAACTCCCAATGTAACTACAAGACAAGTTTATAATGCCAACAACATAAAATAGATGTTTTGGACATGTTGCAATATAATTCCCTAGTATGGGACCTATATTCTAAGCAAATGCAAACAACCAAAAGTGTATGTTGCCTAACATCTAAACATGCCCAAAGGGTCTTAAACATGCATCTATACATCCATGTGCCAAAGATACATTCAAAATAGTAGTCAAATAAGTGTTGTAAATAATCAAATCAACCTACAACATGCTTTCTGCTATTATCTCCAACTGATCAAATGAGTTCAAGTCTTCTAGACAACTCACATAGCATAAATAAGAGAATCAAAAACTTAGAGTTATCAAAAAGGGAGAATTGAAAAACTTCATATGGTAAACCTATCTTGAAGTGTTCCACTTCTAATATACATCTTATCAAAGCTTGTTCATTCCCTTAGGTGAATTCTTAACCATGCTTTACAAAAAAAAATGTAGTGATAATCCACTTAACCAATTCTTTCTTCCTAGTGAAATTGATTTCATTAGTGGATTCTTTATCAATTGCATATTGTTGACTTAACCTCTTAAATGTATTTTCACTTGTGGGTTTTACCTTATCCTGGGTTGTATTGTCAACTACATTATGGATTGAATTAGCTTCATTAGCCTTAGTGAGAGGTTTGTAAATCATCTTAGTTCTAAAATTACTTGAATGTGAAGATGCATGAATCTTAAAAACATCTATCAATCCTATGTCCACTCACTTTACAATGAGTACAAACATCCTTCTTAGGTGAGGGTCCCCTTTTGCCAATTCCCATCTTAGAATGAGAATGGTCTTTCAAACATACAATCTGCTTAAACAAAGCTTTTCATTTCCAATAAGTCTTAACACTATGGTTATTCAACCCATAAAAAGTGCCTGGAAATGATTGCATTGTCTTCTATCCATTATATCCAAAGTTCTTAAAAGCATAAATTAGATCAAAATATTTAGTGTAAGAATCAGGAGGTGGAATCTCAATACCTCTTTTAGCTTTACACCTTTGAACTAGTGGCCTAGAAGCTTCGCTATTGGAAGCTCATCTTCCTTTAGCCATGGAAGAAACTTCTCCATCATCCACCTGCACACTAATATAACCCAAACCTGCATGAAGAGGTCTATGCTCAACCTAAATTGGGTTAGTTATACCTTAGATATCTCTACCAAGTCCTCCTCCATTATAACCCATTTTAAACAATAATTTAGATCCTATGACCTTAGTGAATCTTTCAAAATCACCAAAAACAATATTACTAGAATCTAAATCTGAAATGGTCGAAGAAGATGAAGATTCTTATGGTGAAAACTTACACTTTAGTTAGTCATAGTTTCTGCATCTGAAGCTAAAGGGTTTTCCTTTTCACACTCACCACATTGTAATCTAATCAAGAGCTCATCTTCGGATTCAAGCTCTGATTTTAACTTTGCCACTTGTAATTCAAGTTCAAATTTTTGGCATCTCAAGATTGCATTTTCATCTTTGATGACCTTAATCTATGACAACTTGCCCATGGTTTCCTTCAAACACCTAATTTCACACTACACACTACAATATAATCAATTTGCAAACTAATAATCCAACTATTCTAGAAGCAACTATCAATACACAACTAAAAGCAACCTTTGCACTCTAACCACTGTAATACCAACTTGATTTGTAAACTACACTGAATTAACTCAAAGTGAAGTTTTAATTATGAATACTAAATTTCTCAAAACTTAACAAATTCTTGAAAAACTCAAAATAACTTGCATCTCAATGTTTAGGCATAAAACGTTCTCAGTTATTGAACCAATTTTTGTTTTTTACAAAAAATGTCATAAATTGTCAAAATTTAATCTTTGCATGATTTCATAATAAAAAAATTGGAAAAAACTAAATTAAAACATGTAAGAAAATGACAAATTACCATCTGACATCGATAACGGAGTTTAGCTCAACAAATGATGCCTACATCTCTGGGTTCTCCAAAGGAGTGGACCGTTTCCATTAAGGGCATTTTAAAAACTTGGAAATAATAAACAACTTTCCTGCAAGTTGATCTCTCAATGTGAAAATTCACCTTCACCGTGACTGATAATCAAGCCCGACACCTTCAAATTTTGTGAGTCTTCACACCTACAAAGTTGCTTCAAAAGTCCTAAAAATCTCCTCTATGGGCTTAATAATACTCTTCCAATATGTAAATTGGATAAAAAAGAATATTAAGACTAAGTATTATGGTCGAAAAATGGATAAAAATCCATTACATAAGCTTTCTCAAAGCTTTTACAAACTCTCAACCTCTTAAAATAAAAAACACAGTCTAGAACATGATAAATTCAAGTCAAAATTAGTGCCTTATATAAAACTTCAAGACCCGTGGCTGAAGTGGTCAAGGCCTATCCCTTTTACACGGGAGGTCAAGGGTTTAAAACTTCCTTCCTCCATTCTAGGTGCTCAAGCTCTCCTTTCTAGGTGCTTTGAGTCCTTCTTGGGTGCCAAGTTTGAATATTTCTTTGGGTGGTGTGGAGGTTCCTCCTTTGGCACCTTTGAAAGGTTTGAAAATATCAAATGACATGTGAATAAGAAACACCTAAGCCAATTTTTTTGCAATTGATTTTTTTGCCACATGTCAAATGGCTATTGGCCCACTTGGATTTTCAATAGTGCCACATGTCAACCTCTGATAGGTCCAAATGTTGAAACAACCTTGAAACACGTGCCACACGTTGTAAGGGACATTTTTTAACCAATCTTCAAATGACCATATCTTGAACATCTGGACTCCATTTTGTGAACCATGAAAAGTGCCAAAAAGCTCTCGATGAGATCTACAATGTACCACCACTGAAACTCTAACTTAAAACATTTTTTAGAACCCAATTTCTGATCACATATCCTTTTACATAGTTCTATAATACATTTCTTTTTTCAAAAGGGACTAACCTATAGGCAAATATGCTAGCAAACTAGCATATGCCTTTACAAAAGAATATTCCACTTTGAAATATTATAATAATTTACATAGAGCAAAATATAATTAATTATTTGGTGGGCCTTAGGCTAAAAGGCTCCTCTATCACTCCTAAATAATCTCCATGGATCTTTTATGTTGTTCACTAAATACCTCCAAATCGATAACTAGATTTAAGAGACAATCATCTTATTGGTTATCCAAGTCATTTAAATTTAACATTTATTTTTATGGCCTCCTTGATTCTCCTAGATTTTTCAATCTTTTCCTTAGTAGTAAAGATCATCCCCATGACTCAACTATTGTCACATCTATATTTGCCTTGACTTTTCTCCTCACTTATTTCATTAACAAAGTGATTTTATGCTTGAACTCATCATTATCAATGATGCTTATGGAGATAGATTTTGTAAGGTTTTCTAGCATGATGCCAATAATTTATTGAATTATGCTTATTAGTTATTCATCATCTCTTAGGAGCCTTTCCAAGTGCCTTAACCATACACTTAGATCCTATATATTATCAACAATTATTCCCATAATTGAGTTTAGATGGGCTGGGCTAATGGTTTAAAAAATAGGAACCCTACACTTAATTAGTCTATTGATAAGATCCTTTATTTTTTACCTTAAATTTTTACATTACTCTATCAATCCTTTGAATACTACAAATTCTTGGGTCGATTTAATTTGCCTTAGCTTGATCTACTTCAAGGAGTCGAACATGTCATAAAAAGATGATCCAAACATCTTTATCATTGCTTCTAGGACCAATAGGATGGTTTGCTTCTCTAGGTTTTCTTTTTATTTCTCCAAGTTTTATATCCTCTACTTCATACCTCTAACACCTACATTGAGCTAAGTTTAATGAGCACCAACTTGTCCTTCTCATGAATTGGGTGTCCATTAGGCCTTTGACCTCTAATGGGAGTTAAACTAATAAATGGTTCAACCTTATAAATGTGAATTCCTCACATCCAACCATGGTATTATTAGTGGTTACCCTTTCCAATCCAACTATTTACAGATTGAAATTCGCACTAACTATTGAATCTAACATCTTTGGGGCTTTTAGGACATCTATCCATGTACTACTTGAATCTCTAGGAGTTTCTAATACTACTTGACCATCCTATGGAAATTATTCTTCTCTCTTCTTCTTCTTTGAAAAAATCCAATATACATGGCTTGAACTCATCATGCACATCAATGTGGACTATTTGGGTCAAATCCCATGAATGTTATAATGCTGGTATATTTTATATTTTCTCATAAATGAAACATTCAGGGATGATTGGCCCATGAATGGGATATTCATCAATAAACAGGTTGAATTTAATTATGGGGTGAGTGAGAGTCAGTCTGAGTTTATTCTTATGAGTTGGAAAATAAATCAATTTAGCCTTCCTCTTATGTAGGGGTGTAACTAGAACCAAGTCTAATTTAACCTCCTTCCCTCTATCTTATTCTACTTCTTCAACCTAGGCTTGAAGTTCCTCAACCTATTCTTCTACATGTAACCCATATGCCTTATCTAGTACTTTGAAGGTATCCTCCACTATCTCACTAGGTTCCAATGCAATCATATCTAAGAACTCTATTGGAGACTTTGGCCTTTTAGGTGGAGTTTAATATGATCTTCTTTCACTAGGTCTCTCTTTTAATTTATCTTTTCTAGTTCTTTATGCAATTTGTGTTTGAGGCTATTACATTCCAACTTGTGGCATTCTAGAGGGGGCCTAGAGGATGGTACATGAAATAAGTGATATTGAAAGAAGCCTATTTTCCATATCTCACCCAGTGGCTTATCATCTCCCTTAGCTAACTTGAGCTCCATATTAATGTTATACCTATTCAACCTAGCTAATACCTCTAGAAAATGAGAGGCCTTGATATATAGTGTGTCATGGACACCAAAATGATGTTCATATGCCTTACTTATGGTTTTGGACTTCAAATGTTTGGTGAACTTATCACTAGGGTCCCATTGCCTCAATTCATCCAATTGTAGGTTGAATGAATCCATGTGTCTCGAAATAACATTCATGTGCTCCCAATTTTACAACACATATTTTATGATTATCAAAGGAAAAGGATGAAGGAGGACCTTCCTTTTATCCTTGAAAAATCCATTAATACCATGAAGAAGTTGGTACATAAATTCTTATTCTTTGTGTTTGGTGGGAACATAGATAGGTAACCTATAAGTCTATGTTAAAGTCCCTTCTATTGCAATCTGGGTAAAACTAGATATTCCCTATTAACTCTACATATTTCCTAACTAGGGGGTTGACCCTACTAATGGGGATCCCTGTGACTACTTCTATTAGAGATGGATAAACACAATCACAAATTAACTACATGTTGTGTCTATATTTAAATATGTGTAGCTTGGATAATTATGGGAAATGGTTTGCCTCCCCTTCAAGGACCAATTCATAATGTCTAGGATCTTGGTGGTGGGCAATAAAACATCTAAAGATAGGACATCATGTAGAAGTGGTTACTGGTTTTCTTTTTGATGGATATAAACTATGATTTCAAATGGATGTTAATCATCTCACATAATAGGGGAATGAGTCCCTTCTCTACCATGAAATAAACATAGGTAACCTAGGCTTTATCATTATTTATGGTGGAGGGGGCTCTAGATAACCTATTTCATAAGTTCATAAATATCCTAATCCCCTACATGAATTAGATAATTGGGATCTTCCTTATGGGTCTTCAATTACTTGGTTCCTGATAAGTAGCCATAAGGAATGGATTGTAGTTTATGTTATGCTTTATAGTTCACTCTCTAATGGTGGGAAAGTATATCTAGTGATTACATATTTTATAGTATCTTTCAAAAGCAATGGGGGAAATGTATGATATTTTCCTAAAACTGTGCTCATGAACTATCAAATCTTGCTCAATTTTACAATCCTTTAAAATATGAGAAATGACATCAATGAAATGTAATACCTCAAGCTTTGTAGTAGAATAGTGGAGGATAGTCATCTAGATGGAGACTAGGCCATTTTATCTTTACAAGATGGGTGCGTTCTTTTATTCCTTACTTGTGATGGTTGGTATCTCCTCAGTGGTCTAGAATAGCTCAAACTAGTTCCTATTATGAGTGTTTAATACCATAGTATCTAGGTCTATATCCTTAAATATTCTTCCCTCATTGTCTAAGGCTAAGTATAACTCGAGTTTGTCCCTCTTTTGTTGACTCCAAGTTACCATGTCTATGAAACTTGTAAATTGATCACTAGTGGATTGTAAGTAGCTTTTGAGTTAATTTATTTTTACTCAGATTAAAATTGAAATATTCTTAGCTTGAATATGATTAATATTAGTTCAAATTAGGGCTTCTTATAGAGGCTAGGGATTTTATTAAACTTTAATGGTGATGGCTATTTGAACTTAGGCTCATTCATGTCTCAAATTTGATTTAGACCCTTGTCTTTATACATTTGCCTTTTCAGGCTAATAAAATACTTAGTGTTGTTATTTTGTGCTTGTGTGGCACCTACATGGTGTCCATTTTGTAATTTCTATATATTTTTTCATAAATTCCCTAAAGTAAGTTGTCATTGTGTTTTAAAACCCATCTTTTCCCTTGTGCCATCAGATCCTTCTTTAAGGATCAATTCAGATCATTGATTATGATCACAGTGCATAAGAATCATTGGTTGATTTATGTTAGGACCCATATTTATGGCACTTCACACCTTCATTGGTCTCCTAGACTATACAGTATGTCAATGAATGCATTCTCACCATGTGTCAATCCTATGGGCCCTCAGGGTCTCATTGAATAGTATTTATTAGTTGTGTTCCATTTCATCACCTGTTGTGATGAATTGAGAGTCATTGATCCTACAAAGATAATTAAATTTAATTAGAATTGAGATATATAAAGTGAATTATGATAAATACTTTAGGCTAAGGTTTATTTTATGTTAATAAACATCATAAAATTTAGGCTAAAATATTTTAAGCTATGTTTTTAGAACACATATAAAGTGACCTAAGATAAATATTTTAGGCTAAAGTTTATTTCATTTTGATAAATGTGATGTAAAATTTAGATTAAAATATTTAAGCTAAGTTTTATAATACACCTAAATGGGGGGCGTAAATAGCAAGTGGTCTTAATTCAGGGTTTTATCCTAGGATTTTATAGTGTTGATGAACATGATGAAACTTTATGTTAAAACCTTTAAGATATGTTATAGCATAGGGATTTCCTAAAATAAGACACAATATAAGTCTCTATCCTAAGTTTTATTGCATTTAAATAAATGAAATCGAAACATTAGGAAATAGACTTAGATTAAGGCTATATAATCAAATATTTAGACCACAAGATTATTCTATTATTCAATGACCAAAGGTCCTAATTATTTGAATATTTTTTTAAGGATCCTTTGATTTTCAATATGATTAATAGACTATAGACATATTTGTGAATAATATTCATGTGCCTAATTAATATATTTTATGAGCTTAAATTTGATAACATCATGGATGTCAATGACAACCTCTCAAGCATCAAATGATAGTTACAAGAAAATCATATTTAAGTTTGTGAATCATTGGGTTTTATGAGATTAAAGTTAATGGACTTGTATATGTAAATGAAATCCTCAAAATGTCAAATTATGGTCATGAGTATGTCAATTTTAAGCTCATGAAGTCCCTTTGGTCCATCTATATTAGATTTAATATGACTCATCCGATCATCTAGTATCAACTAAGAGTGGACCATCGATTAAGATCTAGGTAGAAACACACCATTGGTTCCTAAAATAATAAAGGAGATTAAGTTAACTCATGACCATGTCATAAAAAATATACTAATAAAAAATCCTAAGTTTATAAGCATAATAAAATAATTCTTTTCAAATATTATGGTCGTAACTTGAGGTTTTGGCCTAAATTTCTAATGTATAAAAAAATATAATGAACCTTAGGATACAAACATAGGTTAAGTCATATTTTTAATGTGGAGGACCCTTTGTTATCAAGCTAAAATTTGGGAGTGCCATGTATCGATGCCACAGGGCTCCCAAGCTTTTGACTTTTTAATGCCTTGTTTACTCTATTATATCTACTCTATATGAGTAACTACGGACCATTGATTATGATCTAGATACTTTCACTTGATTAGCTTAAGTTTTTATAGTAAAATGGGATCCATTTAACTTGAGGATGATTTCATACCATTTGGTCATCAATCTTGCTTAAGCATGGATCATTGATTATGATCTTGGTGATCATACAAGATTAGTCCAATAGATTAGGGCTTCTAAGTTCATTGGGAACCTTATGCTTTGTCAGATATTTCTTCATGATAAATCGAGAGACATTAGATCTATAAATAAGTGAGATGATTAAGTTAGGACATGGGTCAATATAGGAACTTAGGCTATAGTCTTAAGACTAAGGTCTCATTTATATTAATAAACATGAACGGGGCACTAGGATTAATATTTTAGACTAAGTGCATAGCCAATAAGACAATTCTATGGAAATAAAAGACCCGATGAACATATATGTTAGACTGTATTAAAACATAGAAAAAAATAGGGAATATAAATGGGGAGCAAGCATGGCTTTTAGGCTAAATTTTGGTCATGTTGAAAAATATTACGAAGCCTTAGCATAAAAATTAGGCTTAAGTCCAAAGTTAATTCAAAATGCTCTCACCAAATATATTCCAACAAAAATATGAAATTGAACTAAAGGTTTTTGAAAGGATGATTTCATAACATGATCCCAAATATGAGATCTTATAGACCAAAGGCTGACAATACCCTGAATGAGGAGGAGACCATGAACATCCTAGTATGATCCATAAAAGGAGATACATGAAACCTACAACTTTAAGACACAAAATTCAACTATTAATAATGTTAGGCAATGTAAAATCAATAACTTGAACAAATTGGATAACTTAATTAGGGGTGGATGATCTTCAAATACTAATAAAGTGAAAAATTTCAAACTTTCAGTGTTAAGGTTCAAAGTAATCACAAGGTTCCTTATTTTTTAGAAATGAGGTATGTTGACCTTAAAAATAGTGAATTAACAAACATTGAATTTAAAAATTAAAACAAATTTATAATTCACATAGTATAATAAACTTTAACAACTCATAAAATAAAAAATACCACATCAACATATATTTAAAAAAGTTTTAAATTCAATTCTCAATCTATATATAAGCATTTCCTATTTAAAATAGAGTAGTCATTGTCACGTACTATTGCAACTTCTAAATAATCTAAATATCAAAACATGCAATGTAATATATCTAAATATAGATAATAAATAATTCACCCAATCCCATTAGTTGCATATGCTTAGACATAAGTCTAGGTACACCTACTTTACATAGATATTAGTGGTCCCAAAAAAATTACTCAAGCAAAATTGAGTGTATGAGAATATCCAGAAAAACTTCTTGTAATAATACTTGAGTTTACACAATCTAAAAATTATAAATTTTTTCTAGGATACTAGTCCAAAATAGGACAAAGTGTGCCTTATAACTTATAACCATTCATTTCTTGTGACATAATTAATAATTCAACCAAACATTAATTATTAATTAAAATTAATGTAATATTTTGAGGTAATATCATATGTTACTTCACAATATAGTTATTAATCACACCAAAATAAAATACCAATGAATAAATTCAATCAAGGAATGTAGAGCATCCATATTTTCTAGTAGCTTTATCCAAGAGTCATGAATGGAATTAACTTATTAGAATAATTATGTGACAGTTAATAAGATGTATTTAACCCTTAGGTGGCAAGGTATCTAGATGGATAATCATGCCCAAATATATGAAAATATGAAATGAAAGTGAAATATAGGAAATACAAAGGGATTAAACATTCATATACCAACACTTAATTCATATTATGTTTCAAGCATATATCAATATTGTAATTGTAAGTGTGTAGTGCATTCACTTATAAGTGTTTCTACATATTTCAAGTAAGAAAATATTTCTTATAACAAATATATTATAAATAAATAAATTATGATTGTATCAATCACATTAAAATAACATACATATATATAATCCATATATTATTATATTTTATATTATAACATTGATAGGCATTGTATACAACAAATATTTTTTTTTACTTTATCAATTTATTGTGGCTTTCTCTTCTAGGTGCTTTTCAATACATCAATATCCTTAAGTGAATTCCTTAAAGGGTGCACCTTGAATAGGGTGGGATCAACTCATAGTAAGTTTTTAGCATTGTTTGATTACTATTCTATCATACCAACAATACTGTCAATCTAAAATCCTTTGACTATCTATACTACCTCTTCATCTACTTTCCATCCATATTTTATAACTTACCTATATCATAATGTATCACTTTGGATGATCTAGTATGTCTGATATTTTGTCTTCTTAGTACTATATCAACTATCCCAATATGGTTTTAACTTTGTTTATTTTTATTTTTATTATATGAGATTGATTAACACCATACTATGTTATCCAAGATGTTCTAAATGTATCAGCATGTTTGATACTATTGGAATATATTTTAGGGTTAGTTTTAGGTATTGGAGTCATATATAGGGGTCATATTTCAATTCTAAAACATATATCAATTTTATACACTCTATTTGTGCTCAAATTTACATTGATAAGTAGTATTCATGATATTTATAGGTTTAGAAACTTATCTTTGAGGTCATGTCTTTTGGTATCATTGAATATTAATAAGAGAGGTATTTGGAGTTCCTAATTCGGAATATTTAGGTACTTTATCTTACCATTTGATGTCTTCAACCTATACAATCTCTTGAAAAGTGCCAATTGAGGTCAAGGGGGACATTAAATCATTTATGGGTCTATCTAAAGGTAATTATCTCTATCCCCACAATATTTCCTTTACTTATAAGATTTAATCTTTCTCAGTTTGTTTATTTGTGGATCTATGTGTATATCCTTACTTATGATCAACCTTATACCAAAATAAGATGGTATATGTGTAGGGTCTTACAATTTTCCCTTTATCAAATTAGTTTTTATATTCCCTTATTTAGTTTACTAGTTAAGCTTACATTATTTACATTCACTTAGCCACAATTTATTTCCACCTTTAAAATCATTATGAAAATCATTTATTTATCATTGAGCCCTATTGAGAGCTATACCCCATGTCATAGGCTCAATATTTTTAAGCTTTTCATCATGATATTTTAGTGTATATTACCCTTTGATATGTCTAATTTTTTATATATGCTTACCCAATCATCTAATTATATATAGGATTTATTAATTTGACCTTAGCCATGTCTTAGTCTATTAAGATAAAGAGGATAGTTATAGGTAATCCTAGACCATACATAAATTCTATTTTAAACCATGTGATAAGTGTTGAAGGTGGGGTGATTAGGATTCTCATAAGGATCATCATAAATGGGAAGACTATGTTGAATATCTTTCATCCCACTATAAATATCATCAGTGGGACCTTCACCTTGATAAAAATGGTTTGTGATCCCCCAATAATCACTACAAGGATCCAAAGGGGTGAGCATACACCAAACATAAACCTCAAGATACAAATAGACAAACTATAATATTAACTAATTGATTATGATTAAGTGTGATATATTTAAAAGATGAGAAAGATATAAAAGAATATACATGAAAAATATGAAAAGTATATATAGGATAATATGATTAAAATTATATATATAGACGAAAAAATATATTATTTCAAAAATGATTTTAATAGTGCCAAAAGTAGTCTTTAACAGGCAACCTATAATCACATGGTTAATAGTTTGATTGGCACTTTTAAAGAGGCAACCTATAATATAATGATTAGTATTTTGATTTAACAATATTGAGGGGGAAATTTCAAGTCAAAATGTTAAGCAAAAATATGACTTGCAAAAGGAAGATGTTAGCTAGCAAAAAATTAAGCCATGTAAGAAATAAGATGTTAATGCAATATGCCTTAAGAAAACTACCCTAGAAAATTATGATTTCGCTCTATAATTTATTTAGGTGAGAATGCCATGATGAGGGGGTCTGGGGGTGGTATCCCATAGTGGGGTTAAGGGGTAGAGCCCCTTATGGGGTCTAGGGCTAGCACCCTTGGTGCACTCCCTATTGTGGTATAGGGTAGGGTTGAGGGGAAATGCCCCTAATGCCAAAGGTAGGTTGGGATTTGTTGGAGGCCTGAAATGAATCAAAAATTACAAAAATGACTCTAAAAATGCACTAAAAAAAGACCAAATCAAAGGTAAAAATGAGTGTAAAATAGTAATTACATAATACAAAATCACAACCAAAAAGTACAAAGTAACAATTGGGGTAATAAAACTATAGATTGCAAGTTGGGGTTTTGCAATGGTTAGTTGACCATGATGGTTATCCTATAGAACCATAACTATTAAGAAGTATTGTGACTAAAAACAAAAAAAATCATTATTAGATGAAAATTGAGACTTGCAGTTTTGTGATAAACTATAAAACCTCAAAATTATGATATGTGATCAAGACATATGTCATTGAAAGTTATGATAGATTGTCTAAATGTCAAAAATGTCTTATTTACAGATTATTAGGGAAGATAAAAGAATGGTTATGATATACCAAAAATTTTACAAATGAATACTTAGATTTTTGATAAAATGACCCCAAAATATGATTATCAAGATGAAGAAAAGTTGTTTTCTAGTAGATTAAATCTTAATCTTCCCTATTTAATGTCAAAGATAACTAGTAGGAATCAAAATGAAAAAATAGCTATTGAGATGACAATACCTTTATTCTATAGTGCAAAATCATGATTCCCAAATTCTCGTGATATGTGGTTTTGTATAATGATGGGAAAAGGCTAAGGACAATGTTTTTTTGTGGTTTTATCTTTAGATAATTATCCTACCCTACCTTTATTCTAACCCTATACATACATAATCAAATCTATAGAGATAAAATCTTTGTTATGTGGTTAGCCAAAATAGAAACTATGAGGATACATATATAAAATAAAAATGTTATGTGTTTGATTATGTGAGAATAAGTCCCTACTAGAAATGCTATAGTGAATCATATATATTATTGGTCAAACATTAGTGTTTTGATGAAAACCTACAAAACTATAACTTAATAGGACAAAACTGCAACTACTAGGACAAAGTCATGACTTTTAAAGTCATGATTTTGTCAAAAGATATAAACCTAAAAAATAGAACATTATCAGTTAATCAAAATAAAAAGTTTGTATGCAAAGTCACAAATCTCAAGATAATGTCATAGTTTTTGAGTCATGGTATTGTAAAAAGGTCAAAAAATTGCACAATCAAAGGAAATGGTTAGTGGTTAAGCTAAATGTATGGCACAAAGTCAAGACTATTGGGGACAAAATCATGGCTACATAGTCACTACTACTAGTGCAATGTCATAACTTGAACATGTGCACACAAAATTCCAAAATTTTTAATATTTTCCTTGGTGGATTAGATCTGCAAGACAACAAAACAACACTAACAAGTCAAAATTGTTAAATTTGAGAGGGATGACTCCCATCGTGATCACCAAAATGTAGATGATTTTTGAGCTCTATATGGATTTAAATATGTAAATACAATCACAAAGATCAAACTACTAGTTAAAGTGATATAGCCATTAAAAGCTAATGAAATAGATGGATACAACAATTCAAAAAAACATTATTATCTTAAATCTAAATGCTCTACACCATGATTAAATAGACGAAAGAAAACAAGAAGAATTTGATATTACCTTAACTCATATTGGACATTATGATGGCATGATTAAAATATTGTTGATGAAGGATTGGATGATTTAAAGACTAGTTGAACATGGATCTCTCACTTTATTTCTCATTATCTCCAATAGAGGATATAGGTTATTTAAATATATTTTGGAGGGGGAGATCAATAGATGATATTTGAAGTTGGATGAGGGATATATGTTTATTTAAGGAATTTAAAATTCATTTGAAGCTTATAGATTTAGAGGCTTCTAGAGATGAAGGGTTATATTAGAGAGGATTTTATAATCCTCTAATTCTATAATCCTCTTAGGAATTAATTATGATTAAAATGGGATTAGGTAGGTAGTTATGGAATAGGGGTGTATTAGAGCTTAGGGATAGGCTAGTGTAGGTGGTTAGGTGGGGCCATGAAAATTTATAATTCTAACATAATAGATACATAGGATTAGGATGGGATGATGGGTATTAAGGATATATTAATTAATTGGTGGGGATTAATAAGGTTAATATATGAATAAATATATAAATGAGACATTAGATAAATGATTAGGAAGGGGGGATAAAATAGCAGGATAAATTAGAATAAATGAGATAAGTGGAATTAATGTCAACTAATAGGAGTATTAGTAGTAATAATGTTAGTTAATTTAGGTGCATACACCTCATAAACTTAACTCTAGATAAATCTTTAAAAATTTAAAGAGTTATGATCATTGTCACAAATAAGAGAAAGTATGACAAATTTGATTTCAAGGATATGAATAATGTTAAGAATGTTAAGAAAAGTAAAGTTACCCATATTAAGAAGAAATATGTTGAAGCAACCACTAAATGATCTAATAAATATACCATGTCAAGAAGAGAGAGGTAGTGGTTAATTCTAAAGAACAAAGTAAAATCACAAGGGGACATCAAAATAAAGTGAAAAAATAAGAAGACTATAAATAATACCATGGCACTAGAGAAGACTAAGGATAATACAAAATCACTTCTAGATTACTCAAATTTTGAGGAGTCTTCCCTCTAGTTCTTTGCTATTGTTATTATCTTGTTCCTTTTATGTATTGGGTTGGGTTTTTCCTTTGTTGAAGTTCAGTGAAATATTAGTGTTTCTTTGGGGTTTGTAGTGGATTCTTAGTGAGATTTTGGCATAACTCTAGGAAGGGGGATTTGTCTTTGGTTTTCCCTTTGTTTGGAATGTCTTCTTTATCTTTTACTTACTATATTGGTTATGGGATCCACCAAAACCCATTTATTTACCTAATAAAATAAAAAAATTTATCCTAATTTATTTTATTTTTTAATTATATTCTTTAATTTTTATAATACATCAAAATAAAATAATTTTTTTTAAATTTATAGTATATAATACTTAAATTATGTGTTTTATTCTATTTACATTAACATAGTAATACTAAACATCTAGAAGCTTGGAGCAGAAAATATTTGAAACTAATTTTTCCTGCCTAAGAGGGCCCCTGGGTGTGACCAGAGGGATCACAGATCCAACAGAGGCTACTGCCAATGGTAGTGCCTCTAGGGATCTGATCAGAAATATGATAAAGGATATTCCATCAAACAAATGGAAGAAAGCACTAACAGGTGAAAGGACATGTCCCTCGAAAAGCATGTCAGGCCTACGTATTACCTCTGAGGGCATGTCATTGAATATTCCAGATGATCTAGTGGAGTAAATCATGGCATCCATGGACCTTACGTTAGTAGGTAAGTTTTTCTCATTCCATCCTAATATCGAAATGGTCAAGAAATGGGTTTTGTCTAGGTGGAAAGTTAAGGGTAGTGTTTTGGTCACTGCCATGGTGAGAGGCTTATTCATTTTTAGATTTACAAATAGGGAGGACATGATAACTACCCTTGCTGGAGGACCATGGCTATATGGCCCACATTCTATTACATTATGCTTGTGGAAACCAAGATTTGATCCTAACACAGACCTTAATAAGTCTGCTCCTGCTTGGGTTAGACTACCAGGGCTCCCCTTGGAATTTTGGGATGAAAAAATCTTCACAACTATTGGCAATTCTATTGGCCAATATGTCACTATAGATCACACAACCAGAACAAAGTCCAGATGTGTGTATGTTATATTTCATGTCAATGTTGAAATTAATAGGACTCTCCCTACATCCATAGAGCTGAAATCTAAATATGGGACTTGGAATGATAATGTTACCACCTTCTATCAAATATGTAAGAGAAAGGGACATTTAATGACACAATGCAAAGTCAAGCAAATGGGAAGGATAGATGATTCCCAGTTTGAAGGGGAGGATCAGTCTCCCAACCATAGAAAGAATAACATGCAAGGAACAGAGAGCAATGCAAAAAATCTTGACAATATAGAAAAGGTAGAGGAGGAAAAGGGTAAGGAGGATATCACTGGTAGTGAGGGAAAATCTATCCAAGAGGATCAGTCTCTCAACCATAGAAAGAATAATATGCAGGGAATAGAGAGCAATGTGGAAAACTATGATAATATAAAAAAGGTATAAGAGGAAAAGGGTAAGGAAGATATCACTAGTAGTAGGGGAAAAACTGTCCCAAAGGAAAATATAATAGAGGATAGTCAAAGGGCTATACTAAACACAACCAACACTCTAGACAAACATACTAATATGTCTAGAGAAGGTGAAAGAGGTAATCATCTGAAAGATGAAGACAATGGTGAAGACAAAGTTCTAAGAGATGAATAGGAAGAAGTAACTCCAAGAATGTATCTTACTAAAGGAGAAGTAGACTTAGAATTAAACATAGACATTTTCCATGCTCTAAAAGTCAGAGACCAAGCAGGAAACTATTTAGCAATAGCTGAAATAGGACAAAGTGGCAATAATGAACAAGAGGATTGGGTTACCCCAAAGAAAAATAACTGAAAGGGTAAAAAATCTATAGATCTTTGCACTAATCCAAAATAAGGGAGACCAACCCTAAGGGAAATAAGACAAAGGGAGATTGCTAGGGAGATTTCCAGTGGCAAATAGAAAACACTAGAGACCCAACCTCTCAAACCTTCTAAATGATAATATTATCTTGGAATATAAGGGGCTTTAACAATCCCTCAAAATAGTATGGGGTTAAAAATTGCATTTTAGATAATAAATTAGATATTTTATTACTCCAAGAAGTCAAGATGAATGAGGAGAGTTTTAGGAATTTTTTTGACTACATATGGCCTAAGGTGGCTTTTTGCATTAGTCCCACTGAAGGGGCTTCAGGGGGGATTGTAACTATTTGGAATAGTGCTAAAATCTAGGGGTCTCTTATGGCTTATAACAAGCACTTCCTGAGTATCAATTTCTCTATGAAATCTTTGAGCTGGTCATTGATCAATGTCTATGGACCGAATAATAGAGCTTTGAGACAGAACTTATGGATAGACTTGAGCAGTTTCAGGAATAATCCCCAGAACACTAGATGGATGTTGGCTGGAGATTTTAACACTCCTCTATACCCTTCTAAAAAATAGGGTGGGATTATGGATTATTCAGATAGTATGTTCGACTTTGCTAAATTTATCAATGATTGGGGTTTATTGGATATAAAACTGTGAAACCAAAATTTTACCTAGTCAAATAGAAGAAGAGGAGATCAAATGATATAGGTTAAGTTAGATTTTTTTATTTCAAATAACTAGAATAATTATCATAATATGCATGTGCAGGCTTTCCCTAGAACCATGTCTGATCATTGCCCGATCTTCCTCAAATGGAGAGAACAGGGGCAATCCAGAACTTCCGCATTCCATTTTGAAGCTATGTGGATCAAACACAAAGACTTTAGACAAATGGTGGCCCAATGGTGGAAAATTCCTATTCAAGGGACTCCTATGTTTAGAATAGTCAAAAAACTTTAGTGTATTAAACAAGAAGTCTATGGATGGAATAGATACAACTTTGGGCAGGTCTTTCAATAGAAGAAAAACATAGTGGGAAAACTCAAAGATATTCAGGAACTGATAGATCAAGGAGATGACTCTGAAGACACTTTAGAGGAAGAGAATGTCCTATCTTCTAAATGGAAGAATATTATGGAAAGAGAAGAGGTTTTTTGGAAATAGAAATCTCATGTCTAATGGCTTAAAGAGGGTGATAAGAACACTGCCTTCTTTCATCTCTCAAGCATGAAACATATGAAAGCCAACTCAATAACCAAGCTTGTGCTAGATAATGGTGACATTATAACCAAAGATAATGAGATAGGGGAATAAGCCAGGGCTTTCTTCTAGAATCTGCTCACTGAAGAACATAATGAAAATGATAGAGTTATGAACTAATTCATTGATAAAATCCCCTATTTGATAACGGAGGAAGATAATCTAGAAATGTTAAAGCCTATATCCAAGGAAGAAGTCCATGCTATTTTATTTTCCATGGGTGCAATCAAAGCCCCAGGTCTAGATGGATTTTCTCCTATATTCTCTTAGGAATATTGGGAAATTGGAGGAGCAGATCTCACAGCTACTATTCATGATTTTTTCAAATCAGGAAAACTTTTGAAACAAGCTAATAACACCTTCATAGTACTTGTGCCTAAGAAATCACAACCTACACATCTTACAGATTTTAGGCCCATTAGTCTATGTAACACTATTTGTAAGTTATGCACCAAACTATTGGTTATGAGGATCCAACCTTTACTAGACAAAATTATTTCTCCTGCTCAAAAATGTTTTGTCCTGGGTAGGCAGATTCTTGATGCTATAATCACCACACATGAGACTATTCACTCTATGGATAAGAGTAGAATCCTTGGTATGGCTCTTAAACTAGATATTTCCAAAGCTTATGATAGAGTCTCATGGACCTTTCTATTCCAAGTGATTAGAAAATTTGGGTTTAATGAAAAAATGTCTCGCTTGATATGGAACATTGTCTCTTCTGCAAAATTATTGATGCTAGTAAATGGTGTACCTAAAGGGTTTTTCTCATCTTCAAGAGGAATTCATCAGGGAGACCCTCTCTCCCTATACTTATTCATCATTATGGTAGAGGCACTAGGAAGATACATACAAGCATATATATAGTCTCAAAAAAGCTTGTGGCCATCAAACCTACCTCCTCCCTCCATCCTATGGTGGCGCAGTAGTTTGTGGATGATACCATCTTCTTTGCAATATCTTTAGTGATTGAAGCTAGAAGATGGAAGAATATCTTAAATTATTATGCCATAGAGTCAGGGTAAAGGATAAATTTCTAAAAAAGCAATGTGTATTTCTTCAACACTCCTAATGACCTTAGACATATAATCATTGATATATTAGAATGTGCTGAAGCTACTTTACCAGCCACCTATCTAGGTCTCCCACTCATGGTCAAAGAGGTTTCTCTTGGATTTTGGAATGGAATTGTGGAAAGAATGCAAAGGAAACTTTTGGGTTGGAAAGGGAAACTACTCAGCAATGGTGGTACACTGTAACTTCTTTGGGCCTCACTGTAAGGTATTCCTACATACTTCCTATCTCATTTCAAAATTCCTACGTATTTTGCTGATAAACTAGAATAGATCCAAAGGAAATTTTTATCAATGGGGGTGGAAGACAAATAGAGAATGTCGTTAGTCAGATGGGAAAAAGTGTCTTCCAAAATCTCATGGAGGACTCAATATTAGGTCTATTAGGAACATGAATAAAGCCCTTCTCTCAAAAATTAGTTGGAACCTGATCCATAAAAAAAATGACTGGGGGAAATAATGTATGCCAAATACATGCATGGCATGGATGATTCCAACTTTCTTCAATAGATGGGATTACCCTAGGGATATGTGCTATGGAATAAAATGCTAAAAAGTAGAAGCCTTCTTAAACAGGGAATTAGATGGAAACTTGGAAATGGCTGGCATATTAAATTTTGGGAGGATATCTAGTTAAAGGACAAGGCTCTCATCACATAGGATAATTATGGAGAGATTGATGACTTGGCTACTTAGTTTTTTAGAGACAGAGTCAGTGATTATATGGAAAATAACAATGGGATAAGGATCTGGAAAAATCTATTAGACTACTATGATCACCGGCCTAAGCTTTTCCCTAGAGTGCAGGAGATCCATCAGTGTGTTAAGGAGACCAAAATCCCTCTCTTTCCCTAGGAGGATGAATAATACTAGTGGCCTGATAAGAATGGATTGTTCTCCATTAAATCTACTTACCATATGCTCATTCCTAAAGCTTAGAATAAAGATGTTTGGAAAATGGTCTGGAATCACAAACTTATTCCAAAAATTAACATGTTTTGGTGGGCTACTGCTCATAACAAAATCCTAACATAGGATAACCTTTAAAAGAAAGGGTTTAACTTGGTTAATAGATGTTTCTTGTGTGGTTTAAAAGAGGAATCAGTTTCACACCTTTTTATCCACTGTGATTTTGCTCAGGAATTATGGAGCATAATACTTAATAACTTTGGTATTCAATGGGTCTGTAATTCTAACCTCAAAGAAGTAATTTTTGGCTGGAACCCAATCTTCACACATCCTTGGTTTTTAGAATTATGGAAGCAAACTCTTCCATGTTTGAGCTAGATTTTATGGAAAGAGCGCAACCACAAAATTTTTAGGGACACTGCTAGAAATGCATCTCAAGCGTTCCACTCCTTTATTAATACCATCATGGAAAGTGTCACGACATCTCATATTTGTGCTGCAGAGAAACTACTATCTCAAATTGAGAACAAAATTGTAGCCAAATTGAAGGTTTTAAACTAGATCCCTAGGTATGATAACTCTAAAATGCTACAGAGACTAAATACTAAATGGATCCCTCCAAAGCTCAACTAGATGAAACTAAACTTTGATGGGGCATCCTAGTTGGATGGTAAATCTAGTGGAGGAAGAATTATAAGGAATGATAAAGGATGGATGTCTACTATCTATGCTGGTGGAATAGGATGCCAGAGCAACAAATATGCTAAAGCAATGGCTTTATTATGGGGGCTAAAGTTGGGTATATCCCTGGGAATAAGGAACCTGAGTATACAATGCGACTCTAAAATGGTCATAGATGCTATGATTAAAGCATCAAATTTGGGAATTAAGCTAAAAGACATCATTATAGACATCCAATTTATTTTGCAGAAGTTCTCTAGAGTAGATTTTTCCCATATTTATAGAGAGGGAAATAGGGTCACTGATGCTTTTTCCAACATTGGTCAACAATTTTTAGGTTGGAGGGTGTGGCAACAAGGTGCTCATATTCCTGGAAACATTAGGGATATTATTAAAAAAAGATGACTTGTAAAGAATGAGGTGCATTTATGACAAGGGTAGTTCTCAAAGGCAGTCCATTTAGAGAAGGTCATCATGGATTATGGAACTTGATAACCTTGGTACTTGTTTAACAATCATTTAGGATTCATTGCATCATGAGGTTGAGGTGGGTAGGTGTCATCATGAAAATCAAGGGGAAATAAACTCCAAGCATGGGAGTAGACAACGTCATCTCTATAGAGTATTTCATATAATGAGCCATCACATCTTCATTTTGCATAAATGGAAAAAAGGGTTAGCAACCATTTCAAAGCTGAAGGTTGAAATTATGAACTCCACAGTCTGGGTTTGCAAATACAAAATGGGAGGAGATCGTATTTGCACTAAACCTATCTATGCTGAAAGAGGTGGGCAATACTAGGTAGGTTGACAATGTAGAGAATATTGAGAAACTTAATGATCTTCTCAAAGCAATGGTTATGTAAGGAGAGTCTTCTTTGACTCTAGTCTTTTTGTTCCTTGTGTTTTACTTTAGTGTTTGTTGTTCTCAGCTAGTGCCGTCGTCCCTCTCAAGGCATATGTTGTTTGATTGCCTTCTTGTCTTTCTTGCTTTGTAAAGGGTTTAGCCCCTGGTTTACCACCTTACCTTATCAAAAACATAGTAATACTAAAACTATTCAATTATCACTAAAATAAACAACATACATTCATTGTTAATTAAATACATAACACACATTGAATAATGAAATAAAACTCTTAAATAAGAATGATAAACAATGTGGAGCAAAATTACTTATTTTATAAATTATTTTTCCATCACCTATTTGTGAACAAAGATTTCTTTCATCAATTTTTGAAAATCAAATGACACTCACCCATATGATGTTGTTTCAATGGAACTCTTCCCATTATTAAGTTTTACCGGATGATACTTTTATAGTGATTATTATAGAATGCCATATTGTTGTTTATATATCATGTTACATTATCTAGTCTAATAAATTTTCAATATTGGATAATATAAACAATAAAACTATAATATAAAATAATAAGCCTTGAATATTTTAGTGTCATATTATTCTTATTAATAATTGGTAAACATATTGGAATACATAGCATTTAGTAACTTCAAATTTTATGATCAATATCAAAGGATTTAAAAAATAAATAAATAAATAAATAACATTTTTTAACATTTAAATATTATAATTTATTTCAAATGATTTAAATTTTTTCCTATATAGTCTTTCACATCAATTATTATTTTTAATCATAAAATGTGGTGATAAAGACTAAATCAATTAGAAATATTCTTTGAAATTTTTCAAATCACTTGAAACTAACTAATTATTTCCACCATCATACAATAAATTATTTATAAAGTCATAAATAATTATTATATTTTTATTATAAAATATATATGGATAAATTTAACCATACATAAAATTATTTATCAAGCCCTAGAAAAATATTATATTTTAATCATCAAAAATATATGGATAACTTTAATAAAAATCTTTATATTTTCAAAGGTATAATTTCATTTGAGAATTCATTATATATTTTATTTTTTTAATGGTATTATAGTGATCTAAATATAGTTAAAAATAAAATTTAATCATTCATCTAAACCCTTATTTAAACCATTGAATGAGATCTTAAAGTTTTGTTCCTATGGTATAAACCATACGACCACATGAAACATATAAATACATTTCTAACTAAATCCTTACTCTTTGTGAATGTACATAATAAAAAGACACAAAGACTATGTAATACTAATTACAAAAGTGTGATAAGTGAAAAAGGTATTTATATACTTTTAATGTCTATATGAAGAAGTGCATAGGAAATGGAATGATTCATAGGTAAAAAAGACATGTTTTATGTACATTGCTTATGTTGAAAAACAAAAATTTGATAAGAAACATAAATGGAAATAAACATAGTGAAAGATAATATGACATATGGAAATAACCCACACAAGGATAATATCAATTGTGTGGCATCAATCCAAAATAACCAATAATATTCTTTTATAGAAATAAAAAAAATACACTACAAATTAAGTGGAAGGATCAAACAATGGAATATTATGATGTGAGTAACAAGTGACATGATAGTTTGAAAATAAATAATAATTAAAAATAAAAATAAAATTTAATGGGTTCAAGTACTATAACTAAGGACATTAAACATTCATTTGAAAATTTTCCAATAAGTTACACATTTGTAGATGCTAATTCAGATTGATTAAAAAATGATTTTGGCTTAGGTTTAAGTGATTGGTGAGTGAATCCATTATATTAATCATGGTAGTGATGGTGATCCTTTGATGGTGATGAATGTAATTTGGTGAGATGTAAATTATTAAATGAGAATTTGAATATGATAATGAACATGAGTTATTTGCTTAAGAGTTGTTCTATAAGGATATGTATGTTCCATATTAAAATGTTTCATATCTTATATATTTTAGGCATTATGATCATTCAATTTTTTATTTTTTATCATAAAATATTTCTTAGTGCTATATTGATGTGTCAGGTAAAATTTTAATCCTTTTAACTTTGTTGACATGTCACTAATGTAAGTATTCTATTTTTTTGCATAAGTTCTTTTCTATATTGGACCTTATGAAAGACCAAAAAAAATTTTAAAAAAAATGTTATCCATGTCTTATTTAAATAGAGGAAAAATATCAAAATTATTAATGACATAATGCATGACAATTGAGTGTTTAGATGCATGGTTCAATAAATTTAATTTTTATAATAAGAAACAAGGATTTTCTTCCAAAGAAGTCACTAAATAAGTATATTTTTTCTTAGTTTTATGAAATATTTTTTATATAGTTTCCAAATATAATCCATGTTTAGTTAGAAACATATTTGGTTGGACATAAGTTAAAATTGAAAGAATGTATACATGGACTAGGGATTGGATAAATAATTTAAAGGATATAGATGAATAGTGGACCATAGTTGTTGGTGTTTAGTGGAAATAAAAATTCAATAATTTCTTAATGGTTTTTTTAGGTTCAACATATATTTTTATTAAGGAGGGAGAGTTTTAATTTCTACATGATCCCAAACGCCCACTTATTTCACATAATATAATATAGAGTGATATTCTTAGATTAAGGAATCATATATATGATGATGAACACAAAAATATATAATCACATCAGATAGGAAAATGAAAAGTAATCTCTTGTGAATGTTTGTGTATTTTTTAGGGAAAGATGAACTTCCAATGTTATGGACTTTACAAGTGAAAAAGAAGACACAATGCACATATTTACTAAGAGAAAATAAAATTTTATATAATCACATGATCCAAATAATAGTGAAGGCTCAAGTTATATTTATGACACTACAACCAATAATAAAAATAAGGGCACATGATTCTATTGTGTAGGGAATGGAGATGTTCTTGTGAATGGGATGAACTAATCTAATTATATTACCTGAGTCAAGAACATCCATGGGAAGAATAAGTATTAATTTCACAAGAATATGATTATGATGATGATGAATGCTCATACCTCTAATTTCTAGGAGTTAAAACCCTACAAGCCTATATTTTTATGAAAAAAGTGATCTTGTGGTTTTTAATTTTAGTATATTAGATTTAGATAATATTGAGGAGAGAGTTTTGGATTATTTTTTTCATATGTAAAGGTTTTTACATATCTTGGATAACCTAAAAATATTTTTTCACTTATATAAAATTTACCTTGACACTACCACATACTCAATTTGGCTTTAGCTAGCACACCTATAGAATAACATGCAACTTATTTATAGGAAAATAACTAAAGTTATTGCATTGGATAACTACGTCCATGTCTTGTCACATAAAATTTTCTCAATGTTATATATGTTTTAAAACATCATCTTATGGATTTAAGTAAACAACATTAGATTAGAGACCAATATGAGAAAATTTACCCACATATATTTATTGGAGTGAATTAAGGTAAACTCAATAACCCTAATTTACCTTAATAAAACTAAGCCATTCTAATAGTTACTCTTAATAGTTATTTAGGTCACAAAGGTGTATTTGTAATTATATGAAGGATGAGGTCAGATATCAAAACCATTAAACTCCATTCAGTCATCCTTTATATAACAATGACTCAATATAATGCTTATGACTACATATTCTTTCAAGTTAAGAGTAGTGAATTGATATATAAGAATAATATATGTTCTCTTATTAATATATCTAATTAAACATCCAACTAAAGTAATAAAAACTCATTTAGCATTATCCATTTCAATATGACATAAAAATATTATTTTTAAGTTATATTTGAATGAACATAGTTAGAATCATCACAATTTAGATCATTAAATTCATAATTTTGAACTAATATATGTTCCACAACAAACATAACTAAAATAAATAATTTTAAGGTGAATTATCACATTAAAAATCATCATAATGGTGAACTAAACATTTGTACAATATGTATATCTAATTCATAACCTATAATTTATATGCTCACAAGATAACATTACTAAAATCAACTTAGGTTACAATATCACAATAATTTTTTTTAAAGACTACCAAAATAAGTTAAATTAGCTATAGTAGTCAAGTTGTAACTAATTTATTTTTAGTAACAAAACATGGGGTTGTATTATAAAAATATCAATGATAATTATAACACCATTGGTGGTTCCTTAGCATATCAAAAAATTTAATTTATGTTTATGAAAGGTAAGGTATGCCATTCACTAGTAATGCACTTTAATACTACTACAATTATAGTATATTTTTAATTCTACCCTAAAATAGAGGAATATCATCATGATAATTTAATATAAAAAACATTAAATGCATAATAAAACTCATCTTCCAACCTAGTAAAAATAATATTGTACTATCTAATAATATCAAGAATCAAAACTTAATTCTGACCATATATGATTAATTAAGATATTTTACACAATAAAAATAGTATCCATAGCTCTAAGTTCAACTCATATTGTCTAGAAAAGTTAAAAATAAATAGTCAAAATTACAACGCATACTCATAATCCTTGAAAATTCTTGCATGTTTACCTTTGGAATAAAGTTGTATTATTATAATATAGAATAAATTACTACTTGAAAGTTAATTCATACTATCTCCTTTATGAATTATAAATATACCATTTATATAACCCTAAAAATTATAACATAAGAATTATAGGTAAATACTTCAATAATTACTATAAGATTCAATATATCACTATGAAACAAGTAATATATTTTGACTTATTAACAAATACATAACCCTGAATCTACCCATAATAGAGACAATCAAGTAGTGAACATTAAATATAAAAATTAAAAAAAAATTATAATTCACATAGTAAAATCAACTTTAACAACTCATATATAACAAAAATACAACCTCAACATGTATTTCACAAAGTTTTAAATTCAATTCCCAAACTATAGATAAACATTGCCTATTCAAAATAGAGTAGTCACTGTCATGTATTATTAGAACTTCCAAATAATCTAAATGTCAAAACATGCAAAGTGATATAACTAGAGATAGATAATAAATAATTCACCTTATCCCAATAGTAACATAGGATTATACATAAGTCTAGGTACACCTACTTCACATACATAATAGTGGTCCCAAAATATAATTACTCAAGAAAAATTAAGTGTATGAGGATATCAAACAAAACTTATTGTAATAATACTATAGTTTACACAATGCCACAATTATAATTTTTACTAGGACACTAGTCAAATATAAGACAAAGTATGGCTTATAACTTATGACCATTTATTTCTAGTGGCATAATTAATAATGCAACTAAACATTAATTATTCACTAAAATACAAGAAATATTTTGAGGTACTATCACATGTTCCTTCATAATTTAGTTATTAATCACACCAAAATAAAATACCAATGAATACATAAAATCAAGGAATGTAGAGCATCCATATTTTCTAGTAGCTTTATCCAAGATTCATGAATGGAATTAACCTATAAGAATAATTATGTAATAGCTAATAAGGTGTATTTAACCCTCAGGTGGCAAGGTATTTAGATGGATAATCATGCCCAGCTATATGAAAATATGAAATGAAAGTGAAACATAAGAAATGCAAAGGGATTAAACATTCATAAACCAACACTTAATTCATATTATTTTTCAAGCATATATCAATATTGCAATTGGAAGAGTGTAGTGCATTCACTTATAAGTGTTTTTCCATAGTTCAATTAAGAAAATCATTCTTAGAAAAAAATATCCTATAAATAAATAAATTATGATGGTATCAATAACATTAAAATAATATACATATCTGTAATCTTTCTATTATTCTATTTATATTATAAAGTTGAAAGGTATTGTATACACCAGATATATTATTTAATTTATCTATTTATTGTGGCTTTCACTTTTAGGTGCTTTTCAGTACATAAATATCCTTGATTGAATTCCTTAAATGGTGCACCTTAGATAGGATGGGATCATCTCATACCATCAATACTATCAGTCTGAAATCCTTTGAGTACCTATCATACATTTTCATATACTTTCCATCCATATTTTATAACTTCCCTATATCATATTGTCAATTTGGATGATCTAGTATGTTTGATATTTTATCTTCTTAGTATTATATCAACTATCCCACTATGATTTTAATTTTGTTTGTATTTATATTATATGAGCTTGACTAATTCCATACTATGTTAACCAAGATGTTCTAAATATATCGTCCTACTTGATACCATTTGAATAAATTTTAGGGTTAGTTTTGGGTATTAGACTCATATATAAGGGTCATATTTCAATTTTAAAATATGTCTCACTTTTATACATTCTACTAGTGCTCAAATTTATATTGATAAGTATTATTCATGATATTTATAGGTTTAGAAAATTATCTTGGAGGTCATGTATTTTGTTATCATTAAAGATTAATAGGAGAGGTCTTTGGAGTTCCTAACTAGGAATATTTAATTCTTTTATCTTACCATTTGATGTCTTCAACCTACATCTCTTGAAAAGTGCCAATTGTGCAATAGGGGGAGATCAAATCATTGATGGGTTTATCCAAAGGTAATTATCTCTATCCCAACAATGTTTCCTTTACTTAATTATAAGATTTAAGCTTTTTTGGTTCATTTATTTGTGGATTTATGTGTATATCCTTACTTATGATTAACCTTAAACCAAAATAATATGGTATACGTGTGGGGTTCCTAAAATTTTCCCTTTATCACCTTAGGTTTTATATTCCTTGATTCAGTTTACTAGTTAACCTTACATTATATAAATTCACTTAGCCAACATTTATTTGCACCATTAAAATCATTATTATAATCACTTATTTATCATCAAGCCCTACTGAGAGATATACCCCATGTCATAGACTCAATATTTGGAACCTTTTCATCTTGATATTTGAGTGTATGTTACGCTTTAAAATGTCTAATTTTTTTATATATACAGACTTTATTAATTGACCTTATTTGAGTCTTTGTATAATGAGATAAAAATGTTAGTTGTAGGTAATTCTAGACCATGCATACATTCTATTTTTAACCATGTGATATATGGTAAAGGTGGGGTGATTAGGATTATCATGGGATCATCATAAATGGTAAGACTATGATGATTATATTTGGTCCCACTATAATTATCATCAATGATGCCTTCACCCTAATAATAATGGTTATCATGAATAGGAATATCATCATCTATATGATATTTGGTCATATTAAAAAGTGTAGAATAATTTAACCATGAGGATATACCTTCAATTTTTGTTGTTTAAGATATAAATGACTGACCCATGATTAAAAAAATGGGTTAAAGATCACCAAAAGTACCCTAATAGGGGACATCATGATGAATAAAATTAAAAATCAAATGTGGAAAAGCATTGAACAAAATAAATGAGTAGTATGAATTAGGCTGATATAATTGGCTATCAAATTTGGAAAAATATAATGTATTAGGATGACTAACACATTTTCATAAAATATTGTCTAAATTAAGTACTATATCAAAATTATTGATATAATTTGGTAAAAAAGATCAATATAATTAGTAGCTTAAGAAATGGATTCTATTGGGATGGCTAATGTTGTAAGAAATGATAAATGGAAACATAAAGATATATCAAGTTGGTCATTACATTATGGTTAAAAAATAAAATATATTAGGTTGCCAATGTAGTTGTAAGTAAACTCATAAACATATCATATTGGCTAATATAGGCTAGATGATATAGTTTGATCAAATATAACCAAATATCATATAATGAAAAAGAGGAAGGTATAACTAAGTTGGGTGTTTTTTATTTGTATTCACTTAGATATAGTGATCTCAAGTGTACATAGTGAATAAGGCCCATAGAAGTACAAACGAAAGATGATTTCACCATCTCATAGATAAACTATCACATCCATATGATACATTTACAATAACTTTATAGTGCTAATGACTTACTAGTGCACTATAAAAATAAATCATTAAAATACTTCCTATTGGTTGAATATAAAACCCTAGAAATTTCCATTATACTTTAAGGTATGTGGAATTTTTATTTTGTATATAATTTTGTCTAATGGTTTAATTATTGATGTACTATCTATAAACACATAATTCTAGTCACATGTAGTTGACAATGATAATTAATAAAGAATCCTAAACCACATAACTTGTGTAAAAATACCTGAATCTTATTTCCTCTAAGACATTTATTCCATATTCATGTTTTAACATTTTTTTTTTATCAATAATATACATAACATATAATATGAAATGATTACATTGCTTAAAATAAGTCTCAAGATATCTATATCGCAAGACAAGTGTCCTCGATATTTCATGATCAGTCTACAATAGGTATATAGGAGTGTTATCATGATCATATAATACCTAGGCTAGATACATCCCACTCTAAATCATAACTAATTTATAAAAATCAAATCATTATTTATGATCTCTGAAGGAAACTAAAAAAAAAATTCACCTATAGATACATATCAAATGTCATACATTTATTCCACTTTCTATCCACTTGGAATTCACATGTTTCAATATTACACACTATTTAACATTATAAAAATATACACTATTATTACTAAATTCAAGGTAATATGGAAATGAAATTATAGAAATCATTGTTTGATAGATTGAAATAAAACTTGTAGGCTAGAAAGGAATTCTGCTCTCATAGGTGGGCAATCTCTAACTCCTCAGAATCTCTTTGCAAAGTATACCAATCTACTTCATGACCTTGTTATGTATCCCCATTAATATTTAAGAGTGAATAGAGTAAAATCAAAAAAAAAGAAAATCCTGTGGAGGGACATAGAATACATATTTAAATTCCCACTAGTGTCCTTGTAAAAAGTCTACCTCCCTAAATCTCTTAAAGGACACAAGCTAAGAAGAATTAAATACATGAATCAAGCTCTCTATGAAATATTTTGGTGGAAATTAATTAAAAAATTTAACCATTAGACTAAGATCATAAAATCAAATTACTTAGAGGGTACGGAGGAATATATCCTTCTTTGGTAAGGGGGCCTCCCTATATGGGTCTACCTTCTAGAAATCCATCTCAAGATCAAAAGCCTTGCTTAAGAAGGGAATCATATGACGAGATAGAAATGGTGAAAATGTTGAATTATAAGAATATTCATGGTTTAGACTCTCTTCCTTGGCCTCCTCTCCCAATGTAACATCATAAGGGAGACATTAGAAACTTTCATATGCCTCAATATTAAGGACTAATAGACTACCTTAGAATGAAGAACAAAGTGGAAGACCTTAGCTATTGAGGTGAACAATGTGGAATTTTCCTTAGAAATTTAAAATATCAATTCATTAATTCAACAAATTCATAACACGGTGTTCTCAAAATAATAATCCATTATATGGCCATCATAATATATCAAAGATTACTTGATGAAGTTGTGTTTCATGTCTAGACTGGATTAGGAGGAAGATTGGACTTACTAGAGAAATATTTGGATAAAACACCTCACCCCTAATGTCAATATATATATTTTTAGATTGTGGCCCAAGATAAAATATTTACTATCAATAACCTAGCCTAATTTGGAATAACCATCTGCAACAAGTGTTTCCTGTACAAATCTACGTTGGAATCTTCAACCCATCTTTTCCTTGTTTTACCCTTTAGGTATTTATTATAAAATCTCTTCCATCTCTTAAACATGTAATGGGTTAATCCTAGCTCTATTATTTATCTCAAAATCTAGTTGAAACCCCTATAAGCTTCCCTCTTTTGTATTCCTTTGGTCACTATCCCTTCTTGACATCTTTTAGCAAATTTGGTCTGCTAAGAATGCCCACATTTTTTATAATAAAAGATGCAACCCTTTAATCTCCTTCCACAAGCTACATGTTTCTATTAATGAGAATTGGTAGGTGGTGATAACCAAAAACAAGTTGGTTTATTCCAAGGTTAAATAGGTTATCCTCAACAATTGGAATCATTCCCCCTCCTCCTTGGATTAATGTGGCTAGAAGCCTCATGAAAATAAAACCCCCCTACCTAGGCTAGATGAAGCCAAATTTTAATGGTGCATCTAAATTTTAATCAACGAAATAAAGGTGGTAATGGTGTCATCAGGGATGAGTCATGGGTTATTACTACAACCTATGTGGGTCTAATGGGGGTAAAAACCAACAATATGACTAAGGATAAAGTTTCCCTATGGGGTATCTAACTAGAAATCCAACTCAACATTACCAACTTGAAAATCAAAGGTGATTAACTTAACATAATTAATGCCATTTTGGGAAAGGTTAACCCTTCCCACTTTATTATTCAAATCAATTTCATTGCCATCAATCTTTTTCAATCAACCAATGAGTGCTCAATTACCCACATATAATATGAGGGTAACATAGTTATTGATGCTCTTGTAAACATTAGAGTACCTAGACTACATTTATCTAAGTGAATTTTTCCCTATAATATCCCTCCTATATCTCTCCCATTATCACTCATGAATTGAAAATCTAAGCCTTTCAATCAAGTGATAAAGACATATGTGTGAGAGTTGATCATGTCTAAGTGAAGCCTAGTTCACACTAAGTTCCACGATTATGAAAATAATTAAAAACTTAGGGATGAAGTATGACATTACAAAAAACATCTCAATAATATCAATTGGAAAAAACAAAATAGAAGCTTGAACTATAATTCAACACTCTATAACTTTCATCACCCATGCCAAAAGAAGAATAGATTCATGAGGGGAGATAATGATTGGTGTGATCCCATATTTTTTGCTAAAGTATAGATGAACCATAAAGTTTAGAGGAAGCTAAAAAGGAAGAATTAATAAATTTATTCTCTATATCGATGGTCATAATGAGTTGTTGTCTAGGGATTTCATTATGGCTTAGAAATAATGACAAGTTACTTTAAGAGGCATTGAGGTTGACGTCACTAAATAACTCATCGAGGATGTTACTAGCATGTCCTATGAAAGAACCAAATCCTTCAAGGATAAAATTCAAAATTGAGAGTTAATGCAAGAATTTTTTGAGATGGATTATATGATTCAAACCCACAAAATGGGTTTCCCCAAGGCTGACCTTCCAAAGAGGTGGCATGATATATGCCTTCAAGTAATGATATATTTTACTCTAGAAGGAAAGTTTACATATATATTTTTGCATCACTTTATGTTTTTAAATCACTTTAAAGTCCATATAATAATCCTCCCCTACTATCTTCTTATGTATCTAGAATATTCTATTTTATCCTTTAAAGATAAGCCCTCTTCTCACCTAATCCCCCAAGGGTTGATTTTTATACTAACCAACAAAGGGACACCTATTAGCATTGAGATCAAATGTTGGGGATAATATCAAGTAAAAGATCTCAAGAAAGGCCCTAGATAAATCCTTTGAAGATAGGAATGAAGAACCATCTCCTTCCACCCACCTAGTTCTTCACTCTTGAGTTCTAAGAAAAAGTAAAAAGGGAAGTCTCATGAATTTCCTATCTAGGAGAAGAGTGTGGGAAAGAAAGTTTGCATAAGCATATATTTCTCTTAGGGTATTGAAAAATCCAATTTAAAAATTTATGAAATTAAATTAGTTGTAATTTTGAGGGATGAATATAATGAAATGGTGAACTTCCAAGATGGGATTAGGTAGAAACTAATAGAATTTCATGAAAACTTGATGAAAATTGGAAGGAAATTGATCTTATTGATGAAATAATGGAATAACATAAAGTAGGAAGCAAAAGAGGTTAAGGGGGGTTTTGTTAAAGCTGAAGACAACCTAAGGAAATAGACTAAGTCCAAAGAACACCCCTAACAAAATAGGAAAGTATATTTCCACTATCGCCTCAAGAAATTCCACTACTAAGAAAGAAAAAGTATAATCTAAGAAGGAAAAATGGATGCTGGAACATAATAAAAATTTAGTATAAATCAACCAAACCCAAACTAGAGTCATGTATATCAACATTAAGAATAAAATACAAATGCAACATGAAATATGATCCTTCTTAAGAAATATTGTAGGTGTATTAGTTTTTATTCTTATTTATTATCAAGTATATTGATGCATAAAAGTGTATCATAAGGTTTCAGAGTCTTTAAGAACCACTTCTCATTTATGGATTCAAATAATCTATTGCATGAGTTGTAGGTTGTGATATTTTTGATATATTTTGTAGAATAGTGGCAAAGCCAATGAATTATTTCACAAAATTTATAATGTAACTATTTGGTTTTCAAGAACAACATGAGCCTAATATGCTACTTGTGAAATATGAATATGATCTAAACTAAGTATAGTGAATTATGATTAGAACCTAAGTCTAAAGTCTAAGCTAGAATGAATATATATAATAGAAGCTCAACTAAAGTGAATTGATCAAAAAATGAGCAAAAGGAAGGGTAGTGAAGAGAAGAAATATGTTGTTGATCTTCAATCTAGATATTATGACAAAGTTTAAATTTCATCAAGACATATGCAAAACCAATATATGGCATGAAATTTCAAATTCATAGATCCTCTCATATATCAAAAAAGTGTCTAAGGAAAAGTGAAATAATGCAAATAAGAAATTAGTTTACTTTGTAGATTTACTTCCAAAAATAAATTAAATTAACACATCTATAAATAAAGCATGGAAAATGAAATTAAGTTAAAATACTTTAATCAATATAGCATAGGCATAAATTGACAACAATACATTCAAAGGTTCACATAAATAATCCATAGAAACCATTCAAATTTTAAAATTAGACTAGCATGTTGAGGAAGTAGAAATAATGGCAATCACACAAACAATTAATGGACAATATTTACATAATTCCTTGATTATATTAATCTCTTAAAGTTTACACCATTTTTTTACTCAAAACATCCCCTTTTTTACAAATTATGATACCCCTTTATAGAATACTAAGGAGGTATGCCAGTCAATCATGTCAAATGAAAATTGTACAAGTGTCTTGGATAGTTCTCCTTCTACAATGCTATATAATTAATGAAACTTTTAAAAGTATTAATCTATAATAAATGTGCTTTACAAGTTGTATAATAGTTTTTATAAAAATAATATTCCTTTTTAAAAATAATATACATGTCAATTTACAAAATGAGTATATTTAAGTCAACAAATCTAACTTTGAGTCTCTTTTATTTCTTTTGTCTTTTGTCTCTATCTTCATTTTATATTGTTGCTCATCAATTAGCTTGAGGTTGACAATGGGTTCCATAAAGATATCCTTTTCTTGATCTACCAGGTTATTGAGATCTTTGTTAACCCTCTTTAAAGCTTCCTTGATGATCCTTGCATCACTAATCTTCTCATCAGCGAATAAAATCATGTTTATGATCCTTTTATTCTCTACAACTATCTTTCCTTGGCTTTCATTCCTTACCTCATGCATGAACTAAATATTTATTTGATTGAATTATTCATCTATGATTAAATAAATTCATCTAAGTGTGGTAGGATACTTGATTAGGATCCCCAATATGTGTATCATTATAAATATCTCCTATTTATTTGCACCATTTACTCAAATCTTAAATTTTATCTATCAATATTGCCTTGGCCATGTTTAGGTGGTTCAGGGCAACTATCCTAATCCTAGGAATTTGATCCTTTGTTAATACATTGATTAGATCCTTTAATTTACTACTTAAAGCTTGAATTGGCCAACTTGGCCTCTAGCCAAAGTACTATATTTGTTTACCAATTCTTTCCCAAACTTTAATACCTTCAAAGAGTTGAATAAGTCATCCATGGTTGTTTCAAACTACTTGACCATGTCTCCTAACACTAATAAGATATAATGTTCTTATAAATTCTTGTTCTTCTATTTTATGTACTTGATACCAGTGTGAAGCTATTATGATTGTGCTTGGGATAATTCATGAACATCTTCCTAAAAAATAAGATCTTCACCAATAGTCTATCTCTACTTCTAAGTCAAACCAGTCAATGGTTCTATTTTTGGTACATAATTTATTCACCTCCTATCATGACTCTTTTCTATATCACCCTCTATAACGTATCAGTTATTGGTTCAAACTTGACTCTCACTATAGATTGGGTCACATGTGGTATAGGGATCTCAGCTTGTGATGGAGTTTCTAACTCACTTGGTGTAGCTAGTCTCCTTGTTTCCTCTTATTATAGATTAATGATCCATGGATTGAGATCTTAATGCATAATAATGTTAATAGCTTTCATCATAGCCCAAAGATGATTCATAGTAGGCACTCTTTCCAATTTAGGTTCATACAAGAACCATTTTAGAATTGTGGGCCATACAATAGGTTTTCTTTATTCAAAAAATTAAATTAACTCAAATGAGTAGTGAGAGTCACTTCAGGTCTCTTTGTCTTTGAGATAATGGATGTCTCAGCTTTCCTTTTTGGAGGATTGACAACCACCACATCCAATACTTTTTCTTTCCCTTTCTCTTCCTTGTCTTCCTTAACCTTTATCACCTCATCATCTAACCCTATATTATATACCATGGATATCATATTCAACACATCCTCAATAGATACATTAGGATTTAATGATACCATATGATCTTGTTCTTGATATACCTATTATTTTAATACTTTGGGAATTTCATGAGCTAATGATCTAGAAGTTATTTCATCTAGCCCTTTCTCCTCATGCCCATGTTATATTTATTTCTTAGCTAGTGCACTGATTGATGGAAATCTAAAAGATTCACCACTTAACAGATTATACTATTTGGGGCTTAATTTACCCCTGTCATCCACCTTATAATATCTTTATAATCTAGGGCTAGGTTGTATGTTATATTATTTCAATATTCTTATCACTTGAAATTATGTGGATGCTCTGATCTATATGAAATCAAAAGCATTGGGTTTATTTTCATAAGGTACATTCACAATGCCTTTGATCCTTAAATGATCTTTCACCTTCCCATAAGGGTCCCACTACCTAAGGTCATCTATCTATAGGTTGAAGGACAACCTATGTTTTTGTGTTGCCTCTACACTATCCTACTATTTGAATGTATTCTTGCCAATTATCATTGGGAAGATATGAAGTCTCGTTCTCTTGGTTTGCAAAGACAATCAACACCATGGAATAATTAGTAGGCTACCTATTTCTCTACCAACTTATTAGTAATATGAGTAGGTATCTTTAGGTGATAATTTTGAGTTCCCTCAATAATAATGACTATAAAATATAGATAGGACTATATATATCCTATTGATTATATATATTTCTTAACCATTGCATGAATTATTGACATAGGGGTACCAATTATAGATACAATTAGTTATGGATAGACACAATCATAAATAAATTGAATGTGATCCCTATATTTTTATATTTTCAACTTAGAATAATATTAGGAAACTATTTGGGATCCATTTGGAGACTACTCCCTCTTATTTAGAATCTTTGTTGTTGTACATAGGGCATATAGGAGGTAAGACATCATGTAAAATTGATTTTTATTCTGATGCTTAGTTACATATATTTTATAATTAATGATATATTGATTATCTCACACAAAGGAGGGAAAATCACCTTTTAAATAATAATGTAGACCATAGGAATGCATACTACATTTACGTATGCAGTGGTTGTATTTCCACATAACTTGTTCAATATTATGATTATCATTCTAACCCCTAGTCTAAATTGGCTAATATGAATGTTCTTATTGAGGTTTAAAAAGACTTGGTTTCTAGAATCTAACCACATGTCAAGTATTTCCATCAAATTATTTTCTTTATCCCAATAATTGATAGAGGCTGGGTCAATTTGGGGTTTGGGAAAATTATAATAGGACTCAAATGCAGTAGCAAAAATGGAAACCACTTATCTATAGTTATGTTTATTAATTATCATGCTGTTATCTATTTTAGTATCCTTAAAAATGGGAGCAATAACATCGATACAATGGAGTACCTTAGGTTATTTAGATGCATAATGTAGGCCAGCTATCTAGAATTCCATAATGTCATCATATAACCTTTTAGATGTGAGATTCTTTTGTTCTTCCTGGGTGATAGCTAGTTCATTCTCAACTCTCTAGAGTAACTATAACCAATTAATATCTCCTATGTTTAAGGTAACAACAAAAAACTTGATGTCCTTGAAAACATGACCTTTAGCATCTATTATCAAATATAGTTTGACATCTTCCTTTGAAATAAGATTATGTTTCACCATTGTTATAATCTTGATCAAACTATATAGTTGTAGACAACAGTCCAATATTATAGGCTCAATTATAGTGGAATTAGAGACAAATTAAGGTAATCCATATTCTTAGGGATTTTTAAAAGGTTTATGTAGAGCTTTAATGGTAGAAACTAGTTTAAACAATGAGGTTATGTGACTTAGATTGTGTTTAGATTGCACATTTTTACCATTCATGCCTTTGAGTCCACAAGATATTTCAATCAAACTTGTCTTGATTATGTGGCATCACCATGTCATATTATTCATTTAGGTTTTAAATTTGACCATTTATTACTTTTGTACATGTGTCACCTTCGTGTGTAATCTTGAAGCTTGACTAATCTAGACCATTAATCCCTTAAAAGACTTCCTAGTCTTTAATCTATTAGAAACCATTGATCATCCATTTGAATCCATGAGATTATTTTACTTGTAAGACTTCTGAGCTTTCTATTCTCATTACAAACACACCCCATCACTTAATGCATTTTTTCCAAATGGTGGCCTCTCATTAGATCTGAGTTATTTGAAAAGTCCAACTGCTCTACGATGTTGATCTTTAACCATAAGGGAAAATTCTCTTCATCAATATCTATTTAGTTCATCATGGTTGTGACTCATGTCATGACCACATTTAATCTTAGACCTTTGAAAAGTCTCCCTTCATTCATTCCATCGATCTACTAGATGCACGATCAAATTTAGATCCTTGATCTATTTGAGCTTTATTGAGATCATGATACCCATTGACCTCACTTTCCTTCAAAGTTTCTTTAACTTGTTGACTCATGCTTGTCATTGGATACTTTGCCACATTACTGAGATGTTTACACTTTTTAGTTTCATGTTCCTTCATAGAGTCTTTTATGTTTTTATTCCTTTATGGATATTATCTCTTTGTGGCATGAACCAATGCACACTATAGATCATTTACTTGACTTATTGACTTTCAACTTTACCCATGAATCATTGATCTTTACTTCTAGCTCTAAGATCTTGACACTTGGCATCTTCAAGATTAATTAGAACCTACGAACATAAAATTAAATACATAATCACTAGGGAGATATGTATGAACTTAGTATAAAATTTTAGACAAAAGTCTTAGTTTTATTAATTAATATAATTAGGACTTAGGCTAAATTTTTAAAGTAGGTATAAAATATAAAAATTTTACCATGTTTAATTAGTCCATGCAAGTAATAAAATAGACTAGGTAAGGTTTTAGGATGTAAAAGACTTAGCATAAAATTTTAAACTAAGTTTTTGGTCATGTTAATAAACATGATTATAAATTTAGTATAAAATTTAAACTAAGATAAAAAAAACATAATAAAATGTTCCCACACATTTTATCCCATGTAAATTTGAATCTATTTTTAAAGGAACTTAGGCTAACACATTAGGCTAAGGTTATTTTTACATTATTTAAACATATGTTAAATTATTTGATTTAAAAACTAAAGCCTTAGTCAAAAAGGGTTAAGTCAATATTAAATCACAAAACCCTGAACAATTTTCATTCTAATGACACTCCATTAAACTTGTAATATAGAAATACAGAAGTCAAATGAAAATTAAAAGTTGACATGCCAAATGTAAACATGATATTCAAATAATGCATTCTTGATCAATTTGATTGTCAATTTATAACACAACTTCTAAAATTGAATACGGGTCCTCATTATTCAAAAATAGGTCTTTGTTTACCTCAATAAAGTCTTTTTTCTATAATTTTTCCAAATTTTAGCATCTAGCAGGTCAGTGTGTCTTGGTACTATTTTGTTTCCTTTTTATAGTTTTTCTATCTTGTTGAACTACAGTTTCAAGTCCCTATAAAACCTGACTTTTACCCATCAAATAAAAAAAGATCACTCACAAAGACCAACCATAAGCCATGTTAAGAGAATTTTAAATTAAGTCAATAGATATAATTTCCAAATATATATGTTATTATATATTTGCATACAGATATTTAAGGAACACTATTACACAACCACTCTATGTGGGAGAACTAAGTGGGATTGATTTCCCTCCTTAGAGTATTGGATATATAAGCTTTGGTTAATCATCAAGGGGTGATCGAACTTAGCTCAACTAATTACACTTTAATATTTTTGATAGGTTTTCAAGTTATAAAATTTCCATTATGGGTTAAAATTAAAAAATAGAAAATAGTCATTTTTGTGAAGTATATTTTGAAGTGTGATATCTTAGAATATCCAACACAGATAGGTTCAAAGGTGCAATAATTATTTTTTTATCATAATAACATGATATAATATTATGGTTAATGAAATTTAGTTGCATGAATTTATATCTACATAAAATGGTCATATCAGTGATTATTCTCTAATTCTACATTTGATATATTAGTCTCAAAATCTTGATTTATTTGTCTTCCTCTAGCAATTAGTGGTCATAATTATTTGGGAAAAGTCAATGATCAATATAAACCAATATACTATATTGTTTTCCACTTATATTAGTCTTGTACATAAATAGTTTCATATTTTATTCCTGATCCAAAACGTGCATAATCACCTCTTTTATTTATTTCCAATTTTGGACATTTAAAATAGTCAACATAAATCCTAGTTTGAACTAAAAATTTATTCTATGTTTTCCAAAAATAACAATTTTACATATTTAGAAAATTCACTAAATCATAATTATTTTTTATTGTACATATTTATAATTATTATATCCTATAGTTTTACACATATTAAAATAATAGTAAATTTGATTGTTTTATCAAATATAGGATAAAACATATTCATTAACTCGTACATTTATTTCAAGAATTGCTTTCATTTTTTAATTTTTGTTATAGGGCCTCAGTTGAATTTATGATTTACAAACACTAAATATAATTTATCTTTAACCTTGGATCTTCAAAATTATTTTTTCATTTCAAAATAATATTTTATTATCATTAGTTTTCAATTGATTTTTTTCCTTT
The DNA here is from genome assembly GCA_037957365.1 of Torreya grandis. NCBI lineage: Eukaryota > Viridiplantae > Streptophyta > Pinopsida > Cupressales > Taxaceae > Torreya > Torreya grandis. The sequence continues at coordinate 2,919,787 of JARHVA010001804.1, read as the reverse complement.
CTATAAACTATGTTTTAACATTTTTAGAACTCATAGGAGCTATAATTTTTGGTAAAATGTCTTCAATTATACTTGAGACATGGTGTATGGGGTAAAACCTCAATAATCAATCCATTATTAAAAAAACTATATATTTTTTAGTTTCCATAAACCTCATGGTATGTTGTAAATGACTAGGTAATTTTTATCCATATAAAGCCTTTGATATTTTATTCTTATAGTGCATAGGTAGGTTATTATCCTTTGGAAGTTACTCTAAATTCACCCTAAAAACTACATAGTATGGATAATGGATGGTGTAATATTTTATAGTTAGTTCCTTTTGGCCCCTTTTCATTGTTTATTACTACGATTAGTATATCTATGGTCTTACAATATGAACACATTCTACCTAGTTTCACCTTTTTATATTCATTCTTATGTGGTAAATTTTCCTAGTTGCTATTATTAATCTTAGTGTTTGTGATATTTTTATATTATGTGTTAAATAGTTTAAAAAATATTATAACTAGTCAATTCTCAATGATGTTCAACCTTTATATTTAATCCTTTCTAACAAGAATATGCTTATGATAATGAATGCACTAATGATCGCACTTATATAATTTTTGATATTTATTACATTTTTTAATTCTTTTTGGGAATTATGTGTCTAATTCCTAAGAAAATAAAGGTTTGAGTAAAAGAAATTAGTAATTAATGTGTCTTAATTATCCTACTAATTTGTGTAAATAGATATGTATTTTACCTTTTCTAAAAATAGTAAGAAGTGTAAAGAAATCAAACTTAGCTTATTATGGGATGAAACGGATGATGTAGGGTATGGAAATTATTTTGAAAGGATGGAAAACTATCACAAATGTGACATAGAAATATATTTTTGCATTGGATAGGAGAACCAAACTCCAGACACCCTACTACTTGGTGGTATTATCCACTTCTAGCATTGTTGTCCTGGTGGTCTAGTTTTTCTAGGTTCTGTTTGGTCAGCCTGTGACACCCTATTAGTGAAACATTTAAGCTTGGACCTTGTGTGGAGCTCTATGTCAGTCTGATTCAATCTTTGAAACCCTTAAGAGAAACTAGTACTTTATCTTAAGTATAAAACTTGGGAAAGGAAGGAGGGGTTATTGTGTAAATGATACGTTGGATGCACTTCACACCCCATGTGTGGGAATGTTGCCTACATACCAATGCTTTGAAGAGTGACTAAGCTAATGTAGTTCTCCATTTGAAGTGTTTGGTATAATTATGTGATATATGAAACTATGTTCAAAATTAGAATTTATTTTGGATTACTTGAGACTGCTATGACTTTTTGAATAGGCTCGAATTGGTCTTGGAAGGTTGTATGTAGAGAATAGGGAAGAATTCTTGAGTGTTCTTGCTTTTATTCTTTCTTATTTCCTATGAATGAGTGGCAACTCTTCTAAATGGAAATTGAATCAACTTTCACGTGAAAAATAATGATTTTGGGTTAGATGATCTTGCATTAGATTGATAGGAGAAAAGATTAGGATTTGAGAAAATATAACCATTTGAGGCTAAAGTGAACTTGGACAACAATGCTAGAAATAAGACACTCCTGATTTCTAGTGCTCCTATCCAAGTTGGGTGCTATTTTCCTAGTAGGATGAGACTTGGGGGGATGGATTTGGGTCTATGAGGGTTGTTTGGGTCTCAAAAAACTAAGTCTAGGAATTTATGAGTGACTAGGAATTAGTGAAAGTCTAGCCATGAAGGGTTGAGTGAGCATGAAAGAGGACCTATAAGTTGGATGCTATTAGCCATGCCTAAGTCATTCAATTTCACATTTTATATTATTACAACATGAATGAATAATATGATTATGATAGATGTGAGTATCATTTTGAAAATCAAGATTATTTATAAAATAGTTAATAATATATAAAATAAGAAATTGACTATATTAAAGAAGTTGAAAAACCAATTTCATATATTCCTACCTTGTATTTCTCTTTTCATATAGAACAACAAAAAGAACATGTCGATAATAAATTTTTTCTTTTCCTTAATATTTCATAAGGAAAAAAATGTTAAGATTAAATATCTAGATCACATTATTTACCATTTAAATTTTTTATTATATGACATTACATTAATCAATATAAGTTACAAAATCATGGTCCATGCATAGAAATGGAAAATGATACAAATGAATGGAAAATTGATTATACAAATTGTTATGAATTAGAACTTATATAATGATGGAAAGAATGACATTGACCATAAAAAACACTTAAAAAGATTGACTTATTAGACTCTTACCTCCCCAAGATGGGTCAAACTCAAATTCAATGGGGATTCTAAAGGAAATCCTAAGAAAGCTATGTGAAGGGGTTATGAGAGACAGTGTGGGGGTTGGGATTGCAACATTTATGGGGAATATGTAGATTCAATCATACCATGTTGTTAAAGTGACAATAGTCTTATGGGATATAAATATTGTTAAGGATATTATATCTACCCATACCATTATAAATGGTGACTCCTTAAATATAATTAACCATCTCATTAAGAAATATATTCCTAGTTAGAATTTAAGTAACATTATGCAATAAAATCTTGATATTATTTGGTCTTTCCTATAGAATTTGTTAAATCATACATATAAAGAGGGGGCACAATATTTGGTTCATTAATAGTGGAGTCAAAGATAGATATTTTTCAAAATGGATAAATTAGAATGATCTTCTATTAGAGGTGGTGCATCTCATTGAAAATGAGGTTTTATATGCCTATATCTTGATTTAAATTATCATTTGATTTTATATCTAATGGCATATTCTTGATTTTCCTCATTCAAAATTACATGGATTAGTATTCTTATTTCATCCAAATGGTGTTTGATAATTTGGGTCTTGGTTTTATAAATTTTGATATGATTAGAGATAGGAATCATAGTCTTATAATTTCAATGCCCATCATTTGTAATAATGATCTTGTGTTGTAGACTCATAGTTTAAATTATACTAATATTTCACTTAATTATGTAAAATTTGGCCTAATACCAAAGAAATGAACTGATTTAATCTCATTAAGGATGAAATGAATACATTTAAACGTGGAGAATAAGTGATTTATGCCATATATATCTATTTTTTAAGCAACAATATTGAAGGTTATCTTAGTTTCATTTTGAAGAAAACTAATATGATGGGAGGAGATTTATGTAGATTTGAGGCCATTAGCATATACATAAGTAATAAAATAAATATTTTTTCCTTTTATTTAAGATGGTGGTCTGGATAGTTATATGGAAAACATTCATGGTAGTGATACACACATTTCAATTGAGTTTGTTAGAGCATGGAAAGGGTAGATGGTTTCAATGAGAGATGTGACTATTTTGGTTACTAACAAGATGATTTATCAATTCATAAGAATGAGTATTCATTAAAATAAACTCTTAAAAAATAGGTGTGATATAAAATTAGATGTGGAATAATTTATTAAACCTAGAGAGTAATTAATTAAGTTTTAAGGGGGCTATCTCCAAGAATCTCTACCTAGTCTGTATCATGAATCCACAAAACAAATTATGAAGTAAATTACTATGGAATGGAGGTATGAATCTATTTTACAATATAAATTTTCCCTTTTAAGTCACTTTATTCATAAAATTCTTATTATTTTTCCCTTATTTTTGCTCATTTTATTGGAAAAATTTATCATTTAAGTGAAAATAGGTAAAATCCCTCTACCTCTCCATCAAGCATTGATTTTATTATTGTTTAATCATTAAAATTTTATTGGCATTGGAAATTCATCCACCATTAAGTTATTTTAATCTAGGAATAAGAATAAATTGATCCTAAAATGGAAAGGGAATGGGAATATTTCAAGAGCCATCTCTATTAACATTTATGCAAAGACTCTCATATCAAATCTCACCAAGAAACCATATTTGTTTGTGGTTTCAAACTCTAAGGAAGAATAAAATCAAGAAAAATATGAGGTAAATTTTTAAGACATTATTTTTTTGGGTAGTTCTCATAGTGTGGATAGATAGTATATAGTTTCCATGAAACATAAAACTCTAATACCAACAAATAATATTTTAGTGAAATAGTTAAAGTTGAGTTGAAGGTGAAGAAGAGAAACGGGGAGGTTAATGAAGATGAGATCTAATAAAAATTAGATATTTGAATAATGATATGGACCTCCATAATAATATCCTCAATTAGATTCTAAAAGATAGAAATAATATAAAGGAATATATTGACTTGATTAAAAATATATCGTGGGGAACACATTTTTTTATGGGAAGCAACAGATCCTTGGTGAAAGGGATAATGTTCACTTGAATATGTTGTGGTTAGAAGAGAGTGTCTTTCATTTTGATAAGGATAAGGTGAAAATTTAAGAGGACATCAAATAGATCATATAAATTACTAAATTGGCAATTAAAAATTGGCTCGAATATCAATATTCTAAAGGAGATTATCAAATTTTATAGGTAGGACCAAACCAATGTGAAGGTTTGAAAGAGGGATAAAAGATATAACAATTGGAAGATTTTAGAACTAGAAATGGATGTTTTGGGTGACACCTCTATTATTCTCAATGATCTATCTAGATAATGTAACAATTTCCTCCATGTATTTGACATGCAATTAATGTTCTCTTATTTTGGTCTTCTAGTTTTTATTGTTCTTTTGTTGTTGATTTGTTTTCTTATCACAAAAATATTTGTTTTTTGGGTTTTTTATTAATTTTTTATGTGTTATTTCTAGTTGTGTGCCTATTTGTTGTAAATGGTAATGGATCCATCCAAAATCCTCCTTTTATTTTTATCAAATTAAATTTCATAGCATCTCTCTTTTTATAAAAATTAGATTTTGTAAATGTATATGATATCTAAAAATCTCCTTTAAACAAGGATAAAGATATAAAATATTTCAAAATTATTTATCCTCCTTTTGATGTTTCAAATAATGTTATAACCTATAATAGTATTCCTTCCAATTATCCTAAAAATAGAAGGATGTAAATAAATGTGAATTAAAAACAAAAAGTGATATTGCATTAGATTTACAAAATAATGTTCATGTCATACCATGCCAATATTCTCAATATATTCATCCTAAATTCATTGAAATCAAGTTTAATGATAAAAATAATAATGCTAACTCTCCTTCCTCTCCTAAATTAATTTAATATAATAAATAAAAATATGATATTCTACTTCTATACAATTCAATGTGATAAGAAAATCAATTATTCCAAAGTTTGTATTTATTTTTTTCTTAAATAACATCCTAATTATTGTATATTTCATGATCTTCTCAAACCAATGTTTAAAATAGATTATCAATTACAACCCATGAAAGATCCTTTCTAAACTATTGTCATTCCTATTATTCCTATTATATCCATGGTGCATGATATTGGTGATATCCAAAAGTAAGTACTTGATCTCACTTTACTAACAAGAACATGTTGTGTGAACATAAGAAATAATTTTATGTTAGGACAACTATGTATGTAACTTGTATATGAACATCCATTTCCAAAATATATTATTATGATTACACTACCCTTGTTTGATGGTCACATATAGCTTTGTACTCTTTTAACCTGGTATACACTTTATTTTGGATAATGAGATAATTAAGGATGTATTATCTTAAATTTTTTTCAAATAAGCCTCACAAAATATGCTTCATATTCATTTTATAGTTAACCTAGTGGATCCTTACCTAATTTCAAAATATGAGATAATGTGTTCTTATCAAATTATCACCAATAAAAGATGCCTAAATTCAAACTAGAACATATACAAGGTTTGTAAAATTTCTATGATGAGATCATTAAATTTTATATTTATTACTTAGTTTTTTTTTTAAATTATGTAACTTATCAACCCTTATATTTATGAAAGTAATTCATCTTCAGTAGTGAGTCTTTTATATCCACTCAAAGAAAGAGTGATGGATACATAATATACTAATTTTGAGAATTTGTAATTGGACATGATCAATATGCATGTGATATAAATTTTTAAATTCATATGGATACAAATACAAATAAATTGAGGCTATATTCACATGAAAGTTACCCAAAAATAATGGAATCAAATTTCACTTAAAAATGAAAGAGTCTAATTAAATTATCTCATAAGGGGGATAAGTTATTGAAAATTATTAAAATAAAGGAAGAGTAATTTAATGTACTAAATAAATGGAAATAATTAGTTTAGAAAGTAACTCTTAATGTTAATAAATCTACTTTACATTAAATTTAACCACTTTAGTTTGATAGATTTAGAGATCATCCGCATGATATGTGATATACATTGTTGGATGAAAAGTTAGTCACTCACCCTCCTAATTACTATCATCCTCCTCATCATGGTGATTATCAGAAAGGAAATATTTTTTACATGTATAATAGTATTAATGGGCATAAATATAATTAATGTTATGCGTTATTAAAAAATATTACACAAATTACAGATAAATGGATTATTACATTTTCAAAGAAACGGAACAAGAATGAATAACAATATGGTCCATGATAAAGTTTCATATATCCTTAAATGGGAATGGGTTCCAAAGAAAAATAACCAATATTTAGAATAAATATATGATCATGTTATGCATGATACTTCAAAGAAATCAAAATAACATCAACATGATTTACCAAAAATATCAAAGATAAATGATAAAGGTTTGATTACCTCTAAGAATAAAAATGCAAATATATAATATCAAAAGGGATTTATAAATTATGATGAATGTATTTTACCAAAAAAATTAAGTTAATAAAATATTAATATAATTATGAAAAACTATTGAATAAAACTAGAATGTATAAAATATGTAATAAATACACCAAATTGATTTAAAATCTCTTATTTATGTAAATATTATAAAATTGGAAAGAAATAAAGACAAATAAATTATCTTTCATTCAAATATGATGCACTCTAGTAGATATCATGGATTTGACTATATGATTTTTTGAGGTTTTTATGAATCATGAACATGGCTCCATTTGAGTATAGGACAAGGGAAGATTATTCAAACAAGTCCATCATATGGTGTCATATGTAGGGTTCACTAGTTTTTAGTATGGTTTTTGACATTTTTGGTTTTTAACCTTTATGTAAAATTATATCAAGGTGAATTCATGTGTATGTCTTATGTGTGTGATCAGATCCACTTGATTCATTGCAAGAGTTATTTTATTCCTTATTCCTCACTTCGAACCATAGCTCAATAGATAGGAATAACAAACATAATAAATGGGGAAAATTATGTTAGGATATAACTTTGTGCCTAAACTCAACACCCATTATTGAGCATTACCTACATACCAATATTCCTAAGAGGGATCAAATTCCATGTAGTTCTCCCATGATATGGTGGTGTGTGTGAAATATTAGTTTAATGTTATATGTTGGTGTATTTATGTGACTCAATAATGAATTTTGACATTTGATTATATTTTGACTTATCTCAAGGAATATTTGGTTTTATTGACTCATAATAGGGAATAATAGGTGTTTTCATCTCAACGTGGATTTAAAATTCTAGTGTTTGCAATATATAAGCCTCTTTCCAACTTGTGAAAAATGAATATAAAATTTCTTATATAGAGATATTTTTGGAAATTCATCAAATGGGAATTGATAAATGTATGGAACGAACTAACATGTGAATTTAAATTTGATAAATTAACCATTATTTGGTAGGAGGATGAAACCAACATCTAAATACACCATTGGTAAGCAAGAATGTACTGAAGGAGTGACCTTGTCTAAAGATCATAGAGATATAAATTTAAAGTTTTGATCAATCGAATTGTGATTTTAATATACTTTTAATGAAAAATATGGATGTTTAATATCATAATTGATTAAATATATAGGATCATCTCTATAGGTGTAGAGGAATAGTAATTTAGAATCATAGAATTGAGCATAGGCTAAGTGAATAAGGATAGTCACAAGTGCATATTCTAGTATTAAACATTAATTTTAGTGACTATATTTTCCATTATTTTAGTATAGGAACACATAAAAGTGAATTTGCAATAATAAAATAAAGAGAGTTATACTTGAGATTTTCTATGTTGAGTAGGCTTGGATGTAAACCATATGATGAATTATGATTCATGTGAAATTTAATTTAAACATGTATATATAATTTCTTAATTTAGATAAAAGTATGAAAGTAAATATAGGTAAATTATACATGAAATTATGAGGAATGAATATACCCTTTCATGTACATAAACTATGTTTTCTAGTGCAAAAATTAATGACTTGATAGGGTAGAACATTTAGATATTTATTTTCATTGATGCACTTGGATTCGATTATTCATGACCCAATAAGTTGAATGAAAATATTCTTAAAAATAAATATGATTTTTAAATCCATATCACATAAATCAAGGTAGTATATTATCTTCGAATATATGTATGAATTCTAATAGATCATTCTAGTGCAAAAAGGTGATTCAACAAATGCATATGAGAAAAGATTAATTTTTGGTGTAAACTTGGTGAAAAATAGTATTATCCTCATATTGTCTATAAAATATAGTGAATGACATGAATTTCCATTCCTTCTATGAAAATTGGTGTAAAAACTATGCAAAAAAGTGATCATATTCCATGTGCATGCCCCTAATTTTATATCAAAGTATATTGATTTTTATAATTGAGTAATACCAACTTATTTTATAAGTAAATAAATGTAAAATAATAAAAATAATTCCACACATTAACCATATAATATGAGAAAAATATGAGATAGTCATGTGTATAAATAAGAAATCTATTTCTAAGAAAGATTGGAAACTATTTTGTAAAGTGAGTATAATTGTAAGAAATGTGGAAAATATATTTTCTCATTTATGGGATTAAATCACATTTTTATAGATAAATATGGATTGAATTTTATTACAAGTGGGATTGTGATGTCTAAATATGATTTTAGGGGAAGAAATTGGGTATATACTATGATCATCTAAACAAGTATTGTCTTTTTTTATATGTGTAATGACATGTTTAAAATTAGTCTCTAAGATAAGTCACTAAGTATTCCCACTCTTTTTGGGTGAGTTATAAATCCTACACAATAAATTACCTAAAAATTAAGCATTTATGTGAATGGTGTTATAAAAAATATTGAAATTTATAGTAATAATAATGTTTTGGTCAACATACCCCCATTTCTAAAAAAAGGGGACCCTTGTGTCAAATTGTTCAAATTTGAACATTAACACTAAAAATTAACTTAATAATAGTGTCATTAACATGTTTTCACATTATTTTTATTTGAATATCATCCACACCTTCACTTGGTTAACTAATTTATTCATGGCTCTGGTTTACGCTTGTCTAACATTGCTAACATTTGTTCTTCATGTTTTAGGTTGCAGGTTTGATGAAACACTTCTTAAATAGGTCGGTCTAAATTTTATGGTTTAATATTAATTTGACATTTTAATAGCCTTGGTTTGTATAGTTCAAGATAAATCCATGTTTAAATCTTCTAGAAACCCTCCTTTAAGAAACCCTAACACATGTTATTTTAGACCCAATTCAAAAACTAACAAGAATAATTTATGTGGGAACACTTTAAAATTACCATGGAATTATGTTTAATTTTTATACTAAGGCTTGAGTATGTTTTTAAAAATAACCAAATATTATTCTAAATATTATATACTTGGGCTCTTCATGCCTCGATCCCCTCATTTTTTTTTGTTTTACCTTAGTTTAACTTTAATGTATGTAGGGTCCTTTTATTATGTTCCTAGCTTGGTCCATCTTTATTGTTTATATGGTCATTATCATCATAAACATAGACTAATATCTTAGTATTAAGTCCCCATTCATGTTTATTAACATAAACAAGACCTTATACCTAAGACTTTAACCTAAGTCCCTTTATGTCTTTGAGTCTTAACTTAAATTGTGTGCTTCTTTACAAGATTAACGACCCACACTTAATCAAACAAAGTTGATTTAATGGTGTGATATGAGCCCAATATGCCTAATAGTGTATCTTATAGGACCAATCCCACTTGATAACATACATTTAGATCAATGGCCCATGTCTGAGTAGACACTGATGATCTAACAGAGTGAAAAAGAAATCAAAGTCTAATGGGGTCCCTTTAATTATAACATAGACCTAGCCTAAGACCTTACCCTAAGGTTTTAATTATATTAATATAATAAAATATTAGGATAAAATATTATACTATGACTTTAATAATTGGAAGCATCCTTGTTTTATTACATTTTAAGGCTCAGGTTGAGGGCTCATGTTATTCTTTGGGCTAATTTCTATATAATATCAAGCTCACTTAATTTGTTTATGACTACAAGAACTGACCATGTTCAAATTCCTATATTATAATCAACAACTCATGTTTACTTAGGCAAGATCAATCTAATGATGCATATCAAATCAAAGTTCCTATGACACTTTATGTGTTTCAATGGACTTAAATTTTATGTCCTCGTGATCATCAATTAATGCCCGTGAGACCATCATTGACATCCATGAGATCATCAATATTTAGACCTCATAGTTAATTATGTGAGCCTAAATTTTACATTATCATGACCATGAACTCATGTTCTCATGACCATCATTGATGTCCATGAGACTATCAAAATTCAAGCTCAAGAACCAATCTCATTTATAAAATAAAGATGCTTAGGGTTTTGTACTTCAATTTTAAAATCAATCTTTCATTAGCTTTTGACCTGTCATAGATTAATTGGACCTATTTGAATCCATGTTTTTACTTTAGACCCTTCTAAATAGGTTTGAACTTACATGGGAGAAATTTTAAACACGATAGACTCAGCTTAAATCTTGACTATGTAGTCCATACAGTGGCATTTTTGTTAACCATCATATCCTTCTTTTCACTATATAAAAACCCACCCCTCTTGTTGCTAGCCATTATATCTCCCACACACTCTTTAGGGAGAATATGGGCCCCATATTGAGTATTTTTATTGGGGAGACACAATGTCCCATGGCTATTGATTTAAGGGGATGGAGGCGTCCATCATGTTTGGTACTATGGAGACTATGGTGTCTAATCTAGTAGGCCCTAAGGCTGATACTAAGGTGAGTTTGGCACCCATATAAGAGCAACCTAAGTCACAATTTTCATCTTTACATTTGGGCTTGGAAACCTTAGTTTCATAGAAGGAATCTACTGCACTACTACTTTGAAGATATTTTTGGTGATATCTTCCTTAAATTCTTAAATGTTTAAAAGCATGACTAAATCTTAGGATAAAATTTAGTCATGTTTTTAAACATTTGACTAAACCTTAGTATAAAAGCTTATGTTTGGTCCATATATGTCCCATGATCTTCTCATCTATTGTAGTGGCTTGATCTAATGAATATAGGGTCCTACTATTACAAAAATTAGAATAGATATTTCACCCTAAGCAGTGAGAATTCTAATTGTGAGGAATGAAGAATATCCTTATCCTTATTGTTAGAATAATTTGCCATGGTTATGACAAGAAGAGGTCATCTTTGAACTATCTGAGTAATTATTTTGTGAAGAAAATAAATTGAAGAGATATCTCTCCTACTGTGTGAAATTAAAACAAATTGAAATGATGCCACTAAAATTGATGCAACAGCCATTACAACAAAAGATGTTATATATTAATAATGTTTTTGGTTGTTGACTCTAAGTCTGATAGATTTGTTTGGAATTTTTAATAAAACAAACCTTCTCCTGCACGTTATTTTATGCTCTTAGTTAATAGTGGCATTTTTGTTAACCATCATATCCATACAAAAATATAGATGGTTAAGTAATATCATGATTTTTATTAAAAAACATAACTTTAGTAATGGAAATATTGCAAAAAATTAATAACTTTATAATTTTGACTTTTAGAATAATACATACATTTACAAAATATTTAAAATATTTGAAAGAAATATCTTAGAATTAGTCATATAGCATATTCATAAAGAGTTTTATACATACATCTTCTAGATCTATCTCGTAATCTTTAATGACATTTAAGAAGGCCTTCAGATGTTCCCCAGACACTACATTGTTCCCTTGACACTTAGGTATTACATTTCTAATCTTCATAGGGACCTCATTGGGGAAATCAATCATATCAATTCCAAAACCAATTCCAACACCTCCTTTGGATAACACCTTTCATATCCATAGGTGGTGATGTATTTTCAACCATGTTCATAAAGAGTTTTATACATACATCTTCTAGATCTATCTCATAATCTTTAATGACATTTAAGAAGGCCTTCAAATGTTCCCTAGACATATTATTCTTTAATTTCTTCAACCTCCATGCCAAGTATCTCTATTAACATGCAAAGTTTAACATCTAGTGGGCCTTTTCCAAGACCCTTCCTCCTCAATCATTCCACTAGTGAATCATTTTCTACAAATGGTAATTATACCACTAGTGCTTATTTTCCTCTAATGCCATTCCTTCTACTAGTGAATCTTTTGTTTCACATGCTAATCATGTCACTAGTAAATACTAATTATGCCACTAGTGCTTATTTTATACCAATACTAATTATGCCACTAGTGCTTATTTTCCTCTAATGTCATAACTTCTACTAGTGCATCTTTTGTTTCAGTTCATTTCGAGTCAAAATGCTAATTTTACACCTAGGTGCTCTAGATTGCTCTTTCCTATCAGATCTCTTACATAACATATGTGCCTTTATTATCATTTTATTATTTTTTATCTCTCACAAGTACCCCTAGGGTTTCTAAAGCAAAGATAAAATTATTAGCCACATAAACATTCAACTTAATTTTAGGCTATCACTCATAGGTAGCTGTTAGTTAAGATTTAGTCCATACAGTGGCATTTTTGTTAACCATCATATTCTTATTTTCACTATAGAGAACCCCACCCCTCTTGTTGCTGGCCATTGTATTTCCCACACAATTTGAAATCCACCAAAACAATACTCTTTAATTTTTATCACATTTTCTTGGTTAGTGTTGAATGGTTAATGTGATCTAGGAATTTGACTCAAGAGAGGATGGTTAGTATGGTATTAGTTCCAAAATGAAAAACAAGATGAAATAAGCAAACTAATAGAATAAAATCTCAAAGCTTAGAAACTAGGGAGAGCTTAGTTAACATGCTACTATTGAAAAGTAATAAATAAGAGAAAGGGTGAATTTTGTTCTCTAGTGGGAGTAGTCAACTAGCCTAATGGTTGAGCTAGCCTTAGAAAACCCTATGTCATCTGAGTGATAACTACATATATTAGTTTAGGGCCTCAGGCCAATGTAGTTCTTCCAAAATCTAGGAAAATGATCTAAAATAGGTGTGTTTGAGGGAAAAAGGTTACATTCACCTCAGGAAGCAACATACTACACATAATATCAGGATGAGATGTAAAAGAAGATAAAACTTCTGATATAGCTCAATATCAACCTCTTGAAAATCATTCTATGTGGGAGAAATACATGTGGACTGATTCCCTCCTTAGAGCATCTGAAATTATAGTCAATACTCAATCATCAAAGGTGGCAATTGAGGTCAGCTCAACACATTACACTTCCCCTTATTTTTTGCAAGTTTTTATCTCTCACAAGTACCCCTAGGGTTTCTAAAGCAAAGATAAAATTATTAACCACATAAACATTTAGCTTAAATTTTTTAGGCTATCACTCATAGGTATTTATTAGTTAAGATTTAGTCTATATCGTGGCATTTTTGTTAACCATCATATCCTTCTTTTCACTATAGATAACATCACCCCTCTTGTTACTAGCCATTGTATTTCCCATACACTCTTCAGGGAGAATATAGGCCCCATATTGAGTACTATTTTTGGGGAGACACAATGTCCCATGGCTATTGATATTAAGGGGATGGAGGCGTCCATCATGTCTGGTACTATGGAGACTATGGTGTCTAATTTGGCAAGCCCTAAGGCTGATACTAAGGTGAGGTTGGCACCCATATAGGAGCAACCTGAGTCACAATTTTCATCTTTACATTTGTTCTTTCAAACCTTAGTTTCATAGAAGGAATCTACTACACTACTACTTTGAAGATATTTTTGGTGATATCTTCCTTAAATTCTTGAAGGGATCAACAATTTTCATGGTAACACAACATGCAGGAGAAGGTTTGTTTTATTAAAAATCCCAAACAACTCTATCAGACTTAGAGTCAACAACTAAAAACATTATTAATATATAGCAAATTTTACCGTAATGGCTGTTGCATCAATTTCAGTGGCATCATTTCAATCTATTTTAATTTCACACAGCAAGAGAGATATCTCTTCAATTTATTGTCTTCACAAAAGAACTACTTAGATAGTTCAAAGATGACCTCTTCCTATCATAACCATGGCAACTTCTTCTAACAATAAGGATAAGGATATGATTCATTCCTCACAATTAGAATTCTCATCACTTAGGGTAAAATATCTATTCTATTTTTTATAATAGTAGGACCCTATATTCATTAGATCAATCCACTAAAATAGATGAGAAGATCATGGGACATATATGGACCGAGCATAAGCTTTTATACTAAGGTTTAGTCAAATGTTTAAAAGCATGACTAAATCTTTCCTAAGATTTAGTTATGCTTTTAAACATTTGACTAAACCTTAGTATAAAAGCTTATGCTCGGTCCATATATGTCCCATGATCTTCTCATCTATTTTAGTGGCTTGATCTAATGAATATAGGGTCCTACTATTATAAAAATTAGAATAGATATTTTACCCTGATGTTTTATCATGTTTATTAATATGATAAAACCTTAGGTTAAAAAACCTTACGTTAAGTCCTTTTATTATTATTTGCGGTCCCTATTTTACTATGATCTAAGATTATCTTAAACATTTTATTCTAAACTCTACCTCATGTTTATTAACATGAAATAGAACCACAGTATAATGTCTTTAAACTAAGTTATTTATGTCTCCTGACCCTAACTTAATCATTATGCATCTTTTTATGATCTACAGCTCATATTCGCTTGGATAAGATTTATCCAATAGAGCATAGACGAAGTCAAAGTTTCAATGGAGCTTTGAGTAAGCACATAATCACCACTTATCACAAGCACATTAAATATTAAGGCTAATAAGGTGTAGATATTAGAAAGCCCATGAGACTTCCAAGTGGTGCAGCCTCAGGGTCTAGTACAAACAATGGATAATGGTGTATGGTTCTCAAGATTCAGATCAATGATTCATGTTGATTCTTAAAAAATGATCCAACAAAGCAAGCTAAAATAGTTTTTTCAAAATGCAATAATCATTTTTGAACATTAATGAAAAAGTGTTGTAAAAATGCTAATTAGATGCCATATAGACATGACATAGGTATACAGTGACAAAATTAATGATTTTATGGGCTTGGAAAAGCAAAGGTATAAATACAAACATACAAATAAAATCCAAGGCACAAACTCACTCAAGTTTAAAGAATCACCACTATTAAATGTTTAAAAATACATTAAAAAGGCCTTAGTGTCCACAAAGGCCCTAATTAGATCCCATATTAGCCATAATCAAGCCTGAGAGAGTCTAATTTCCATATGAGCAAGTGCAAATCAATCAAAAGGTGGATTGTATACCACTAGTGAGTTTTTTTTGAACTCATAGTCATGGTAGCCCAAAAATAACAAGATATAGATCTATATCTAACCAAAAATTTAGAAGGTAGACTATTCAAAGATACAAAATTTTATGTTGTAACTTTGAACATGGAAGATAATAACTAGTCCAAGATTTTTTAGACCATTGAAGAGCTACCAAAAATCACTAGAGAAGATGAGAGGAATGCATCAGTCAAGAGGAGGTAGTATAACCTAGTTGACATCTAGATGATGAGCTTCCACTATGTTGTAGTGAAACCAAAGGTACTACATTGCATCAATGTTATTGCTCTTATTTTCAAGTACTATAAGATTGATTAGGGTATGATAGTACATGAACATAGTTTTAAAATATTTTTTTATATCTCCCCTCTTACCATTGAAAACTACTATAAGTTACCCAAAACCTAGGTGTATATACCCATATTTAATTAATGGTCCAATAAAAATGACTTAAAGACCATCCCTATGCCATGATTATATTTAAGAACTCATGTAATCTCTGACCTCGATGGAAATATCTAAATTAAATAATTTAGGGTTAGGATTAGGATGATAATGACATTGTTGAATAGATTATCTTGGAACCCCTCCACCACTTATGTTGATAAAATTTGTGTCCCTTTTGTGTATTTATGGTTAATAAAGGACCTAATCCTCCAATAAGTGAGATTATTAACACATGTTTGAATAAATAATTCACTCAAATCAAGAAGAAGACCAACAACTATTTCTATATGATGTCTTACCTTTTAGACACCCTACTAGCGACCACTAAAATCCCCAACACTAATGAATGGTCACCTAAATGGAAATAAATAGTCTCCAAATACTAATCAAAATTTCATATTTTCAAATAGAGGGACCATATTACATTCATATGTGACTATGTTTATTCAACCTTAGTTGAAGCCATTATAGGGATCCAATGATGAGGGTCAGCAATTTGATCAAGAAATATGTTGGACTCATTACGGACATTTAGTGATATCTATATTACACTATAATTAGGATAAAGGGCACTATGAGTCAACCCCTTAGGCTACTAGTTAATGTTACCACCAAATTGGTAGAATAAGAAGTAGCATACCAACTATTCCATGGCATAGATGGTGTATGTAAAATAAAAAGGAACGTATTGCTCCATTCCTTTCTCTTAACCATTATTAAGACTGTGTTTCAAAATTGGGATAATGTGGAGATTATCTCTAGCCATAATACCTCATTTAATATGAAAGTTGATGAATTAAGACAATGGGACCCCAATGAAATGGTTACAAAACATTTGAAGTCCAAGAAAATCAACAAGATCTATGAACATCACCCTAGTGTCTATGACTCAATGTACACTTGGGCATCCTCTGTCATAGAGGTATGGGAAAGATTAAAGAAGCACAACATAAATCTCAAATATTTATTGATAAGAAAGAAAAATCCAACTGATGATATATGATAGATGAGGCTTATGTATTACCATTTGTTACTAGGACCATCTTATATAATGACTTAAGCTACCCCAAGGCTAAAATAAAAGAGACTTGAGGAGAGGATACATAGTGAGGTGGCATCTTCTTTATCTCATTCTAAATAACTAGATTCACTTATTAAATAAATTAACATAATTGCCTTGGATCCCAAGGAGACTATAGAGGATGCCCTAAAAGTACTGGTTTGTGCTTATGAATTAGATGAAGAAGAAGTACATATAGTAGAACCTTAAGCTCTATCTAAAGAAGCAAAGGAAGAAAATGGAAAGGAAGTAGCTTAAAAATTAGTTCCTATTACAACCCAACCCAAAAGAAAAGATAAGATAGATCTAGTTTACATGAAGAGAATGAATCCAAGCTTGATCTTCACTCATGCTTTGAGTGAGGTCAACCTTTTCAATGATGATAATCCAATTCATGGTCCAACCATTCCTGAATGGTTTTTATATGGGAAGATGTATAAAATACCATCCATGCAACACTAATGGGACATTACAAAATATATTAATATCCATGTGTATGATGAACTCAAGCCTTGGATTGTGGCATTACAATAAGAGAAGGAAATATAGATGCATATTTTTTGAACTTTAGGCACATGAGTGGAGACTTCAAAGCCTCCAAAAGTAACTAAATCATCAACTGGAATTATGTTTGACAAAAAAAATTAGATTCTAGAGAATCACTGAGAAGAAAGCCTTGGTTGGAGGAGAAGAATTCATTTTTCAGAATGTGGAACTATTTGTCAGCGTCACTACTATTGAAGGGTAGAGACCAGGTGAAAACTAAATCTTTGAGGAAAATGTACTTGGATTGGCTCAAGCAAAATCATCTTAATTATAAGATGCCACCAAAGGCCTACAAAAATAAATGGATAATATGCAATAGTAGCAGGATGTGGAAAGGAAATTTGGTTTTTTAGTTCTTGATGCAATGATCAAGATTTTTGAATCATCTTTCTATGATATGTTTGAATCCCTAAAGTCAAAAAAAGTGAGATGAAATGTAAAAATATAACAAGATGCAATAGCCAAAGGATTAATCACCTAGTGGTAGAGTTTGGAAGATAAGATGAAATATTTGATCAACATCTTGTTATATGATCAAATCCCTAGTTTCAAGACCATTAGCTTAGCTCAATCGAACATAGCCATGTGATTAATCATAGATAACATAAAGGGGTTGAGTACATGGTCCAAAAGCTTGGACAGACTCCTTGGAGCTAACTAGGTACTACTAGATAGGATATAATAATTCCTTGAGACCATGATTAATCAACCAATAATGCTCAACCCCATGGGCCTCATAATAGATAATGAATTCGAGCATATGACCACCTTAATCATACATGAGGTAAAGAATAAGAGCTAATGCAAGTCTAGGACTAACACTAGTAGGAATGTAGATATGATCCTAATAGAATAAGAAAATATTACTAAGACAAGGAACATTAAAGAAGCCTTGGGAAAGAATGATATAGACCTTTAATACCTAGTTGATCAAGAAGATGAGCTCTTCCTAGATCTGTAGTGAATTTGAAGCTTATTGATGAAAAACATCATAAGGAAGTAAGACTTCTTCAATAGAAATAGGGGGATTTATCAACATAGGGTCCACAAAGTTAGTTAGGAATATTCTTTTGTAAATCTTTATAATATTAAAAATAGAATATTCTTTGGTAATGGCATGTGCAAATTGTAAACGAATTTGCCCTTGGGTAGGTCCATTTTGAAAAGTCTAGTATATTCTATAACTTTGGTAAAAAGGGAAAACTATCCTTAAAATTGTACACTTGTATTTTTATATGATTGATTGACATACTCCCTTGCATTATATAAAAGGTAGTATTGTCAATTGTAAAATGGGAAGTGAGTTTTTGAGCTAAAAAACTAGTGTAAGCTATGAACAACTAATGGAAGTAGAGAACTTTGAAAAGATTGTCTCATTTTATTTGAATGATTTTTTATATGGATTATTTCTCAATTTGACATTCTCAATTCTAGATTTGAATAGTTCTTATAGACTTTTCATGTGTACCTTTCAATTTAGAATTTTTAACCTATGCTTATGCTAGGATAACTGGAGGCTCCCTAGTTTAATTCATTTTATTTTCTCTTCATTTGTATATGTGCATTATATATCTACTTATAGGGGTAAATATTTAAAGTAAGCTTGGTTCTTATTTCCATTATTTTAACATTCCTTAGAAGTTTTTATGATGTCTGGTAAAATTGAAGATTAAGCTATTTCATGTCATACTTTGGTTTTAAGTACATGCCTAGATAATATTTGAACTTTTTCATGATATCTGGAATGAAGATCAATATCAACATATTTTATCTCAACCCTACCCTTAATTTTTGTTCTTTTTTAACCAATTCACTCTAGATTAAGTATTCATTTTATATGCCTATCTTAGTTTAGATTTAATCTTAGGATTGATCATAATTCACCTTAATTAGAATAGATCATCTTCTTATTTTCAAATATTTATAGTCCACGGTGGCTCCTAAACACCAACTAATATAAATATTGTGAAATAGTCATTCGTTCTACCTCTATTTCATCATAGATAATAAGATTATCAAAAAATGCAATTCATGCTCTGAATTCTTTGAATTCTAAAATGAGAAGTGTTTATTTAACACTGTTAGCACCTTATGATATATATTAAGGAATAAAAAAATAACATTGGAGATTATGACATCGTAGTAAGAATCTGAGAAAAGTAGTAATGTATGATATATGTATAACCAAGTATAAAAAATGTTATATCTATATATATGTTAGAAATTAGGTAAATAGTGATAGGACCTAGGTTCACAAATCTCTAACATAACTTGTTAGAGTTAATAGCACACTTGATTACCTTTGTATAAGCAAATAAACAAGGAATTTAACCAGAAGCAAAGAGTAACTAGAAATCAGAAATATCATAGAATATGAGAGGCAACACACAATTGTATTCAACTCATTTCAAAAGGAAATTACAATAAAGAGATCACACTCTTTCATCCACTTTGTGGGCATACTAGTAATCTTCCCTCAAGAGTTCTCTTCTCTCAATACAGGTCACAACAAATAACTCAAACACAGAGTTGTTGTTCACCTCAACCAGTCAGTAACAATACTGCCAGTACTCAATGTACTCCAAGTAGATCTCCTTGATCTTGCAACAACCTGCATATGCTAGATCTTACTTACCCATGTCGATCTTCTACCTGATCTTGTGACAACCTACAGATCAACCTGATCTTACACACCATGGAAGAACCCCTATGATTCCACCATGTGGAAGAACTCTTTTAGTTCTACACCTTATAATATAGCCCCATGGGTCTACTATATAGATCCCATGCAAACAATAATTAGACAAGTGGCTCAAGACTAAAATTAGTCTTTACATGCAAACAATTGGTTCAACAAAATAACTATTCATGCAACAAAAAGTTTTGGAATTACACAGGCAATCGATGTCAATCCCTATCCATCTAGAGGTGACCGATGTTGGCCAACTCCTGACCGATGTCAATTACTTTCTATCAACCACTAACCAGCATTGGTTGGCCTACTGACGTCAACAACTGTGACACTCAGCAACCTCCATGTTTGCATCCAGGTGAAGCTTTTAGCTCCATAACCTAACAATCTCCCACTTGGAGATAAATAGTTGCACCTATACCTGTACCAGTACATTGTCTAATCTATATCCTGGCTTGTATCCCTCTTCAAGATCAATCTTGAAGACCAACCACCACACACCCTATGGTGCTACAGCTATGACTAAATTTCTCCATTCATAGCTTACCTTCTTCTACCATTGATATACTCCCACTCAATAAAAAACCCTTGAGAGTGACCTATAATCAAAAAACACTTAACACACTTTGTGACCAAGGTGTTAGTGAACCTCACTCTGAGAACCTCCAACCTCACTCTGATACCAATTGATAGGACCTAGGTTGACAAAGATCTGACACAACTTGTTAGAATTAAGAGCACACTTGATTACCTTTGTATAAGCAACTAAACATAGAATTTAACCAGAATCAAAGAGTAACTAGAAATTATAAATAACATAGAATATGAGAGGCAACACATAATTGTATTCAACTCATTCCATAAGGAAATTACAATAAAGAGATCACACTCTTTCATCCACTTTATGGGCATACCAGTAATCTTCTCTCAAGAGTTCTCTTCTTTCAATACATGTCACAACAAACAACTCAAACACAGAGTTGTTGTTCACCTCAACTAGTCAGTAACAATACTACCAGTACATAAGTACTCAACATACTCCAAGTAGATCTCCTTGATCTTGCAACAACCTGCATATCTCAGATCTTACTTACCCATGTAAAGCTTTTCCCTGATCTTGCAACAACTTGCAGATCAACTTGATCTTACACACCATGGAAGAACCCCTGTGACTCCACCATGTAGAAGAACTCTTCTGGTTCTACACCTTACAATACAGCCCCATGGGTCTATTATATAGATCCCATGTAAACAATAATTAGACAAGTAGCTCAAGACTAAAATTAGTCTTTCCATGTAAACAACCGGTTCAACAAACTAACTGTTCATGCAACAAATAATTTTGGAACTACACATGTGACCGACATCGGTCCCTATCCATCTAGAGGTGACTGACATCGACCGACTCCTAACCAATGTCGTTTGCTTTATATTAACCACTGATCAGCGTCAATTGGCCTACTGATGTCAGTGATTGTGACACTCAACAACCTCCATGTTTGCATCTAGGTGAAGCTTTTAGCTCCACAACCTAACAATATCTCACTTGGAGAGAAACAACTACACCTATACTTGTACTAGTACATTGTCTAATCTATATCCTAGCTTGTATCCCTCTTCAAGATCAATCCTAAAGACCAACCACCACACACTCTATGGTGTTACACCTATGACTGAATTTCTCCATTCTCAGCATACCTTCTTCTGCCATTGCTATACTCCCACTCAATCAGAAACCCCAGAGAGTGACCTATAATCAAAAAACACTTAACATACTCTGTGACCAAGGTGTTAGTGAACCTCACTCTAAGAACCTCCAACCTCGCTCTGATACCAATTTATAGGACCTAGGCTTGCAAAGCTCTGACATAACTTGTCAGAATTAAGAGCACACTTGATTACCTTTGTATAAGCAACTAAACATAGAATTTAACCAGAAGTAAAGAGTAACTAGAAATCAAAAATAACACAAAATATGAGAGGCAACACACAATTGTATTCAACTCTTTCTAGAAGGAAATTACAATAAAGAGATCATACTCTTTCATCCACTTTATGGGAATACTAGTAATCTTCCCTCAAGAGTTCTCTTCTCTCAATACAGGTCACAACAAATAACTCAAACACAGAGTTGTTGTTCACCTCAACCATTCAGTAACAATACTACCAGTACACAAGTACTCAATGTATTCCAAGTATATCTCCTTGATCTTGCAATAACTTGCATATCCTAGATCTTACTTACCCATGTAGATCTTCTCCCTGATCTTGCAACAACCTACAGATCAACCTGATCTTACACACCATGGAAGAACCCCTGTGATTCCACCATGCTAAAAAACTCTTCTGGTTCTACACCTTATAATATATCCCCATGGGTCTATTATATAGATCCCATGCCAACAATAATTAGACAAACGGCTCAAGACTAAAATTAGTCCTTACATGCAAACAATCAGTTCAACAAACTATCTATTCATACAACAAATAGTTCTAGAACCACAAAGGTGACCGACATCAGTCCCTGTCCATCTAGAGGTGACCGACATTGGTTGACTCCTGACCGATGTTGGTTGCTTTTTGTCAACCACTGACTAGTGTCGGTTGGCCTACCGATGTCGGTGACTATGACACTTAACAACCTCCATGTTTACATCAGGGTGAAGCTTTTAGCTCCACAACCTAACAAATAGTGAATAAATGATCAAAACTAAATATGTAAAACTAATATAGAACTACTTGGGGAAGATGCATGATATTGATCATGATGTTGTAAATTAATAAAACACAATAAACAAGATTTATGTCTAAGATTAATACACAATATTAAACACAAAATAAAACAAAACACATAAATAAGGTCAAGTGGCCACATACAAGGGACATGTTTAAATGTCACTCACACATATAGAAACACATAATAAGGTTATAGCCATAAAAATAGACATGTTTAAATGTACAAAATCAAGATGAAATGAACTACACATAGAGTATGAGGCAAAGAATAAAACATAAAAAATATTCATGAATAATTTAAATTGATCTATATATAAATTGATAAAATTAGTATATTTAGAAAATAAGTTATCTATTAAGATAGAAATGTGAAATTAATTGAGGAAATAAATAAATATTTTGCACAATGTATTTTAATTTAATAGAAACAAAATGGATAGTCATAGAGTGATAAAACCTAAGTCAATGATTCCCCCAATGAAATTTTTATGATACAAAAAATATGTAAAAGGCATGTGACTATTTTTAGATTTGATAAATTACAACTTGCATTCATTGACACAAGTCTACTAGAATCAAACAAGAGTGCAATGTGTGATTATCTAGAAGAGAGTGGTTTTGTCTATGTATATTTTATGTGTTTGATAAAATATCACCACCTATAGCTACAATAAAAGTGAAAACTTCTATGTTATAAAACTCACTCAAGTACAGTTATGAAGTATATTTGATATAAAAATTAATATAAATAAAAATTACATATATTGATGTACAAATCAACTAATGTAAATTAACTACACAAATCATGCATAGGTCTTAATATTTATAATTTTCTCTAATATATTTTTTGTATTATTGAATATATTTATATATTTATACTTTTAAATTCTTAACTATATAATCATAATATATTTCTAATGTTTATTATTTTACTAGGTACTTTGGTTTCAAGCGAATATGGAGAATAAAATTTTGTGCTCAATTTTTTCTTTTATCAATTATGAACCTAACAAATTAGGCTTGAATTATAATTTAGTTTCCTCATTTTCATTGACATTCTTGAGATTTTCCTATAAAACAAGGTCACTAATCTCAAAATCTCTATTGTTGAGATTTTTGGCATATGCTTCCAAAATGTGATTTTGATATATTCTAAGATGCCTTGCTGCCTTTATGTGTGTATTATGCAATTATTCTAATGCATGAAAACATTTTTCTCTTTATTGATCATTTGTAATAATAATTTTGAGGGGTACTCATAAATATGTAATTTCAAATTTTAATGGAATTACCATTTCTATTCCATAGACCAAGGAATATGGAACATCCCTAATGGGTGTGATAAATTATGTTTTCTCTTGATATTCATCATCTATAATTTGATTATAACCTACATATCTATCCATGAATGATATAATCTCATATCTTGTAGTGAAATCCATAATCATATCAATGTAAGGTAGTGAGAAATAATCTTAGGTCAAGCTTATTTAAATATTTAGAGTTTAAAAAACATCAAATTTTCCCATGAGGATGTACTACCATAATAATCTTGGACACCCATTGTGGATATGCTACATGCGAAATGAAACCTACATCAAGTAATAGTTAAATATCTTCCTTAACTATTAATGGAAATTCTATATGCATTTGGAAATTTTATGCTTAATTGGTTTTACATATAGGTAAATTATTATTTGTTGGACTAAAAAAGGGATCAATTCATGACATATCTAAGTTACTTGAATACATATCTTGATAAAATAATGTAATTATTTCCTTATTGATTTATCCTCATAGTTTTTAATTGTAATATCCAAAAGTATGATCTTGTATGTGTATCTATTACATAATTAAATTTGAATGTCTCTTCATTTATAAATATGTATCTATATTCAAACATAAGGTTTAGTAGGAATTATATTATAACCATCAACGTGCACATCAATTTTTGAAAAATTGCGCTCACTAAAATATGCATTACATATGAGCATTCATGGAATGAAGAAACATATTATTATAACTCTCACCAAAATACACATGATTTATCCTCATGTGCTCATAAATATTCTATTAAAAACTAATTTTTATAAAATTAATCCATTGTTGAATGTTCTAATAAAATAATATAATGAATAAGACCAAGATGTATAATTGATCATGTGGATATGTTATTATTTAACTATTTATCTTGTCGAATATATTTGTATAAAATTATAGGTTCATTTATATATGTAATGAAGCTTAAATGTATTAAATAATATATATAACCAAGTTATTATTTACCTATATGAGTAGAGACCTTAATAGGATGAAGAATTCCATGCACATGCTTTCATAGTCCCTATCTTCTATAACCTATTTTAAAAAAAAATAATTTAATAAAAAAAATCTATTTATTTTCATTATTATTATTATATGAAGGTAATTCTTGTGTACCTATAGGATTCATGACAAAATTGTGAATAGTAGGTTGTACCACTATTTGAGTAGAAAACTGCATATGAGGTACATTTTGTAGATTTTGTTACTTAAAAATACTTATATGGATAAAGATCCATGGGACATGTATATATATACCATTAATATCTAAAATTAAAACATTCAAGTAAATTGGAAGGTATAACTTTCATATCATGAATCCATGGCCATCCAAATAAAATTTTATAAATAATATCATTGGACATAACCTTATGTGTTGTAATAATAGTTATAGGACCCAATGTGAGATTCAAGGATATATACCCCAATAAATTAGGAGGAACATTATAAAAATCTATAACACTCATATCCAAATAATCAAAATTTTAAGAATTTATATTTAGTAGTTGAATAAAATAAATATTTAAAATATTCAATCCTAAACCATTATAAAATAAAAATAAATTAGTGCACATGTCATTAATTTTAAGCTAAATGTATAAAGATAAATATTGATCAATGATATATTATGGTGGGAGATATTTATTTTCAAAATATCTAGACTCTTATGTCCATCACAATGTGTTAATGATGGAAGCAACATAATTTTGTTTGAAATTTCATGGAATAGTAGTGTCATGAAACGTTTCATATAAAATATCATTGTACACATTTGAATGTTGGAGTAAATATAGAATGGATATGTTTATTATTGTATTACTAATCTAATAGATAATATTAAATCATGTAGTTATTTCATCTTATCATACATGATGGGGATCCTAACCTATTTTAGTAATAAGAACATGGATGCAATATATACTATAAGTGTAGGGTGAATAGTAGAGGTAAGATGATAGTTGAGGTATTTTAGAGGTGTATGGAAGGAGGAATGAAAGGAATAAAGCATGGTTTTTTACATTGATTAGTAATGGGTTTCAACTCAAACTGAATCATTCAACAAAAAAATATTAGAATTTTTCATTATTAAGGCCTTGGTTTATATTTATTTTTATACTTTTCATTAATTTATGAATCCATTGATTTACATGTAGATTAAATATTTTACATAGTATAAAAAATTACATGAAAATAATTTTTTTAATTTAATAAATGATAAATATTCAATAATTATGATCATGATTAACATGAAAATCATAAAACCCTAAGGGAAGCTAGGGATTCCAATATTAAAAAATATATAGGTTCATTAATATGTTTCATCAAAATATGTGAATTAATCAGATGTTAATATAATCATGACAAAATACTAAGTATAATCATAAAGTATAAAATATAAAAAAATACAAAAAATTTTATATAACCTACTATTAATGGAAAGATAATAAAAGGGGAATGTAGTAAATAAAATCATATAGTAGGCACTGGAATCTGATGGAATAAATTAGATATTAGGTGATCAACTATGTGACTATGTGAGGTCATTGTGAATCATGAACTTGGCTCTATTTGATTTTGGGGCAAGGTCATGCTATTAAAATAAGGCAAACATAGGTTGTCATATATAGGGTGTACTAATATCTGTTAGGTTTTTTTCCTTCCATATAAAATTATATCAATGCACCTTTGATTATATGTATTATGTGCATGATTGGATTATATATAATTTTTATTATAGGATTGACTATGTGCCTTCTTAATCATTTCTAACACTAGCTAAATAAAAAATGAAGAATAAAAAAGATAAATGGGGAAAAGGTAGTTAAGGGATGATTATTTTTTTGACCTCAAAATTTAATATGTTTAGTGATACATACATAAAAATAATATAAATATGGATCAAACTCCATGTAGTTCTCCCATATTACAATGGTGTGCATGAAATATTGGTGTAACTCTATATTGGTGTATTCCTAGTGTAATTATGTGTCTCAACAATGAATTGTAATCTAAGAGGTGTATTCAGACTTAGCCTAGGGGTAATTATGATGTATTAAAACATAATTAGGAGTATTAGGTTTTTTATTCTACATGTGTAGTTATAATAATTAACCTATTTGTAACATAGAAGCCTCTTGACAAATAGTGAACAAATGAGTTGAAAATGTGATCATATAGTGGCTTTTTATAATTTAATTCAATACAAATATTAAAATTTCCTAGATGACCCTTTACGTAAATTTTAATTTGATTAATTATCCTTTATCTTGTGGGAGGAAAAAATAGGTGAATTTAGACACTACCAATGAGCATGATTTTACTAAAAGAGTGATCTTATCTGAGGAGTAGAGACATATACAATATAAATTTAGATCAATCCAATAGTTTTTTTTAGGATTATTAGAATGAATAATATGAATTTTCAATATCATAATTTCTTAATAATATTGGATCATCCACATAGGTGTTGAGGAATAGTGGTTTAGAATCATAGAACTGAGCATAGGCTAAGTGTGCATAAGGATAACCACAAGTGAATTTAGTTTTCACTAAATGTTAATTTTGGTGACTAAAATATGGTTCACACTTTCTATTTCCATCAATTTATTAAAATTAATCTATGATTCTAAGTTTGTTTGATTATACATAGTGTCATGGTTAAACATGAGTCAAATGAAAATAAATATATAATTACACTCCTTCATAGTCTTGGAAGCATAGAGAAATTTCCTAAACTGACATTAAAAGCATTCAAATAATTTTATTACTATTCAAATAATACTATTGGACATATTTTTTTACCTCTCTAACTTGTTTTAATAATAAAGGCTACTCCATTTCCAGTTTCACCAAGTAGAAGGATCTGTAATATATTATATGCATATTACCTTATACAATACATAAATGCCTCAAATACATATGTTGTAATAAATTAGTCAACTTTTAAGATATCCAATATGATTAACCTATATTTTAAGTGGTTCCTCCTCCCCCACCAGCCATAATGTTGGTTGTAGAAACTATTTAAGAGCACAATAAAAATATTATTATGACATCCATTCAAGAGTATATCAAATAATATAATGTTTCACTTATAAAAAATATTTCCGTATAATTAGTTTTAAGGAGAGTCTATTTCATCCAATAACAAGTCTCTTTAATATTTTATTAGGATACTTTTAGATATTTAATATTTGTGAAACACCTTCTATATTACATATATGCCTCAAGTACATACATTGTAATCAAGTGGTCAAAGTTTAAGACATACCATATCATAACCCATAAAATTAGTGGTAAATCCTCCTCCTCCCCCCCCACCATCATAAATTATTTTGGAACTTATTAAATACCATAATAAAAATATAGTTATAGAAACCATTAAATATTATATCATAGAATGTTTTGTTACACCTACACAAAATATTTCCATATATTTATTTCCAAGAATAGTGGTACACCCTTCTAAATAATAAGTTTCATATAATAGAGTTACTCAAGGTTCAACCAAATATGATTATTATATAGTCTATCTCAAGGTAGTGTCTAAAAAAATCATGTTACATAATGAATACAAGTAGTGAGACATTCCCCAATCATACAATAGACTTCACTAAGTCATGCTCCTTATCAAGTTATACATCTTAAAAAATATTATACAATCTATGATCAAGAAAATTACATTACAAAACTAGATGGATTTTTTAGATTTGAATTCATCTACACATAACACTTTTCATTCACAAAATGTCATTATCAACATCTATGATCCAATCATGCACTATGGTCCTCCAATTGATGGGATAATAGGTTACTTTCCTTTCTAAAATGTCAAAAATTCAAAATACATCAAATATACAAAAAATTCAAAGTGTTTTAAATAATAAAAAATCAAGATCTAAGCATGTTATGAGTTTTTTGTTTAATTATTTACATATATTATCTATCATAAATTTTGCTAGATATAATATTTATTTTCAAACACATGCATTTAACAAGTTATATGAGTATGATGTAGGACATACTATACATGTATTATTGAATGCTAGATTCACTTTATCAAGTGGACATTCTTATGTTGGTGGCATATAATTCTACTAGTTACATTATTCATAATTAATATATTTCTATTACCTTTCTATCATGTTGAGCTACATATCTTATAAGTGTGTTGATAATCAATTATTTTTACATTATGCTACATGGATATGATACTTTTATATAATATGAAATTGATACATATGGATGGAATAGATTAATTTTCATTTATTTTATCCTCCTTGGATGCTATTAATTTATTTCATAATAGGATATACATTTCTTTCTTATTGTGTGTGGCCCTTGGCCCTTATGTGTAAATTTATTCAACATATCTATGATATTTTTATTGGTATGTGTTGTTAGTGTAGAATATTATTTTTGTTTTAATTTGGTATTTGGTTTATTCCTAAAAATATGTGTAAGAATGCTTAGGTGTACATGTTAAAGGTAGTTACATTTTATATCCATATTTTATATAGTGGGATTTCTGACCAAATATTTTGAGTATGGAGTTACTTTGTTATTCTAAGACTTTGTCCATTATTATAGGGGGAGTTTCACATTAAATATCCTATTTGTAAATCTCATTTGTTAAGTTATTAGATGAGTCTTTATTTATTCTCATCTTTACAATATTTCCATATTTGTTTTTTTCTCAAGGTAATTATTATACAATTATTTGTCTCTTTCTTGTGAACCAATGCATTTCATTGATCCAAATATCATGGTGAATACTCCATTATGTTATCAGAGTGTCATTATAGTATATGAATGTCATTTTTTTGTTATATATTTATAAAATTTTATTTTATTATATTAAATTTTCAAATCTGTATGTGATCATTATATCTCTCATGTTTTTTGAGCTCTATTGTTTTAGTGTTTCAAAATTATAATGAAGGTTAAATCTCGTGTTTTGTATGTAGGATATTTAGTCTCTAATTTTGTAAGTAGATAGGGATACATATCCATTTTATTTGGAATTCACTCTTTATGTACAATTTTCCTTGCATATTTGCCTGTGTGTGAGCATTCAATGCATGCATGATAGTATATGTGATGGTGTCTTGAGTCTTTTGGTGAAAATGAAAAATTTTATGCTATCTCTCACAATTTTTGTTATGGGAAGTTCCTCCTTGGTTTATGCTTCTAAATATATGTTTAAGGTGTTCTAGATATAGAAATCTAAGATTTTTGGTCAAAACATTGGATAAATCCTTCACATAGTGAACCCTAAGACATTGACCTCTATCTATGTGGGCTAGTTCATCCTTGAAACCTCCATTGGTATCACATACCTATATTTATACCCTTGAAACCATATAAAAACCTTCATGTTTAACTTTGAGAACATAAAAAACCTATTTTAGCCTACCTCAAACATTTAGGGATATTTTCCTCTTCAATGGATTTGACAAATTATTGAAATAGTCCAAAACAAGCTAACTCTATTGAAAAACTTTGCAAAAGTTTTTTAAAATATTGTATATTTAATTAAATTTTTAAATACCTTAATTTAAAATGAGGTCAATTAGGATATTTTTATTTGAATGCACAAGTAATGAACAAGAGTTCCAATCAAAGTTCAGAATTTTTAGTGGAGAAGTCATAGGTTCAATTAACACCTTTGTAAATTGACTAAAAATTATTATTTTGGTCAAAGGTGATTTTACAATTTTTTATTGTGAAAATTTAATTAATAGACCATTAGTGATGAGAAACCATATTTATTATATATTTTTATTTTTAACTCATAATTGAGTTCTATTTTGTTCAAATGTGCAACATTTTCCATACCCAATCTATTGGTGTCATCTATTTTCAAGTCTTACTAAAATTATAAAGTTACAAAACTCAAGAGGATTGATAAGTAAATAATTTTAGGAGGGTGGTGTGTCATGGTGCATCTTCTTCCAATTTTTTTGTTTTGTTGAAATAATAACTTCAACTATAACTACAACAAAATTATTTATACAAAATGGATGCAAATATAATTTTGCCTCTCATACCATTTAATTACTATGAATGGAAATCTAGAATATAAATTTTTTTGAGAAGGGTTTACATTGTTTTAAAATGGGAAATGAGATTGAACCTAATGTAGAAGAAGAATAATTTAAGTGGCTTAACCATAATGATGAGGCCCTTCAGATATCATGTCTATCTATGTCTCATAATATTCTATTTCATGTAGAATCTACCACAAATCCTAATGAAGGCTAGACTACCTTTACAAATATCTTTGGGAATATAGATGTAATTAGAGGGCATAAACTAGAGAATACACTCATTATTTTGAGTCCTCTAATTTTTGACACCCCTTATGATTTATTCACTAAATTTAAAGATAAGTCTAGATTATTCTCTTTTCATGTTAACCTTCCATACCACAAAACGTGATCACAAATCCACATGTATAATGCATTATTTAGATGAATTTATTTCCTACTTGACTTGAAAGTAAGATAATTTAATATAGATGGGCACACCAAACTTCTCAAAACCATAAGCCCTAATTTATAGGACTGGGAAATAAAAGGATTCAAATAATGATAAGAAATAAAATAAAAAGGATCATGAGAATAAAGATAAATAAAATAAGGAACAAAAACAATAAACCAAAACTTCTTCTAACAATGGTAAACCTAGGAAGTATAAGGTTAAGTGTGCCTATTAAAATAAAAATGGGTTGGATGAACACAAGTTTATGAATAAAAAAATTGACCACCGTAGTCATATTTTGGAAAAGAATAATGTAGGTGTTATTGAATATATCAAAACAAATTAATTAACCAAAGATTATTCTAAGTTAAAATACAAAGGTAAAGAGAAACAAAAGGGAAAAGGATTTGGTAGTAGTTTTAGCTCTGAATTATTCATAGGTCACTGACTCAGGTTCTTCATACCACATGGATTATTAATAGGTTTAGTTCTCTTTATTAGAGCCTTGTAGCTTATCTTCTATCACATTGGATGATGACACTCCAATAAATTTTGTAGGGAGATGTTATGTTGAAGTGAATTGAATAACATTAAATAGTGTTCTAAGTGTTACATCACTCTCAACGAATCTCCTACCATTTTACCAAATCATTTACATAATTAAGAGCATGACAGTTGAATTTTCTCTAGATTTTATACTCAACAGAGTGTTTCACAATGATTATATAGTGGTAGTGGGAAGATAAGATCACAAGGATTAATTATATACTTTATCAAACTTTTAACCTTACATTTCTCCTACTAAATTATTAACCCACTCAGATGAAGTTAGTAAATTATAGCATGAGTAGTTTGGCCACCTTAACTACCGCTACCTGGAATAACTTAGTTAGAAAGACATTGTCATAGGTTTTCCTAAAGTTTATTTCTCTAAGGGTCTTAGTGAGGTTTTTACCCTTGGAAATAATCTTAAAGATAAAATTAAAAATGTTAAAGCATGGATGACTACACAAACATTAGATTTTATACATAGTGATGTATCAGGGCCATTTCAAAATCCATCTTTTGCTAGGGATAAGTCTATTATTACCTTAATTGATGATTTCTTGAGATACACCTAGTTTTATTTTCTTTGATGAAAGTCATAAGTTTTCAAAAAATTAAAGACTTTTAGGCACTCATTTAAAAATAATAATATAAATATATCAAGGTTCTTTGGATAGATAATGGGGGTAAGTATGTCAAAAATAGGTTTGATTAGTTTTTCATAACACATGGGATTGATCTATAATTCATAGTCTCGTACAGTCCTCAATAGAATAGTGTTGTAAAATTAAATAAAAAATATTTAAAATATATATATATATATATATATATATATATATATATATATATTTTAAATATTTTTTATTTAATTTTACAACACTATTCTATTGAGGACTGTACGAGACTATGAATTATAGATCAATCCCATGTGTTATGAAAAACTAATCAAACCTATTGTATATATATATATATATATATGTATATATATATGTATATATATATGTATATATATATATATGTATATATATATGTATATATATATATATGTATATATATATATATATATATGTATATATATATGTATATATATGTATATATATATATATATATGTATATATATATATATATGTATATATATATATATACATGATCCACTGTATATCACTAATAACTCTATACTAGGTCAAAGTAATTAATTATACTTGCTATATTCAGTACTAGATTCCCGACAAATGCTTGAAATTAATAACTCTTTTCAAATATTGGCACAATATAAATACTTGAAAAATTTAAGGTATTTATGTCTCTATATATGACATACATACATAACAGTAAATTCAAGGCTATAAAAACTCACAATAATCCTTACATCTTCATAATACACCTTGATGGTGTTAAGTAAAATTGGCTTCTTCATCTGACCACACATGAGTTATTCATTAAGAGAAGTGTTCACTGTTAGGAGCTTAATTTTGAATTTACACATGTTCCACTTCATTTTAATCAATTACATTCAATGATAATTTTGATGACTCAGATTAGCCTAAGTAGATTCCTGAGGTTGCAAAATCTTATTATAGTTCATAGAGTGAAACTAGTCATGGAGATCAATCTTTATCTACTTCTACACATGCTTTAGAGGATGAGGATTCACCACTTGAATCACCTAATTATATTCATATTTGGGATATGTAGACACTAAAATTTTTAAATACATGGGTCAGGGATCCTTCACATTACAAGAAAACATGATTATAGATTTAGAGTGGGACACTTGTTTTCTATGCCTTTACCTCTGAACCATAGATTTTTTGGGAGGAATCTGGCATTCTTGAGTAGGATGCTTCCATTATTTAGTCCTATATCTCCTTGATTATTAATTATACATGGGACATGACACACCTAATTAAGGTAAGGAATATATTTTAATTCAAATGGATATATTAGACTAATAATGTGGTATATGGGTTAATTGACAATTCAAGGTGTGGTTGGTCACAAAAGTTTTTTCACATGTGTCTGGCATTGACTACACTAAAAACTTTACACTAGTTTCCAAAATGAACTATCTCAAACTCACACATGATATTTATGTATCTAATCATTGTGATGTTTATTATATGGACATGAAAAGTGTCTTTATTCATAATGACCTTGAGGAGGATATCTTCAAGGAGAAACCACCATGATTTGATTAGGATTCTTCCTTTGTGTGGATACTTTATAAATCCATATATGGACTCAAACATGCCATTAATCTTAGTATTATAAGATGGATTCATTTCTTCTTTATGTAGGGTTCACTCGGTGTTACTCATATGTGAACATATATCGCTTACATTAGGGTGATTTGATTTTGATTCTGGTTCTTTATGTTAATGATGTTTTGATCACTAAGAGATCTTCCTCATCCATTACAATGGTGAAAGAGGTTATTCATGACATATTTTACATGAAATTTTTTGTCTTATTACATTACTTTCTTGGGATTTAGATTTATCAATCTAATTCAAGGATTACTCTTGCACAACCCAAGTATGTTTTTGACTTACTTGATTAGTTTCACGTAGTTAATTATAAGCTAACTCAGACTCTTTTTCTATATAGATTCAAGATTGAGGTAGATTCTACTTCACCATTGGTCCATGCTACCTTGTATCGACAACTTTTACATAACCTTATCTAATTAACACATATCAAATATAAATATCATATATAGTAGGCCTAGTATCCAAATTTATGAAATAACATCATGTGATGCACTAGAAAGTAGATATGATTATATTTTAATACATACTGAGAACACATAAATTTGGGATACAATACAAAGATGGCATTGACATTGAATTGATTGGCTATACTAACTTAGATTGTGTTGGTGATATTTACAATTATAATTCCAACTCAGGTTATAATTTCTCCATTAGTTTATGTTTCATTAGTTGTTAAATCAAGAAGTAAAATGATTTAATTTATTATCTATTGAGGAAGAATACAGAGGGGTTTTCAATGTTGCCATTAAAGCTATCTAGCTTTAGGGATTCTAACAAATTTTAGTATCTAATTTAATAATATACTTTGATAACAAAAATACTCTTTATATTTGTATGAATTTGGTCTAACATCAATAGACCAAACTCAAATATTCACATGAAATTCATCTAAGTGATCATTCATGTGAAAACAATTGATTTGAGATATTTTTAGATAATGGGGTAGATAGCTGACATCTTCACCAAACCTTTTATGGCGAGCAAGTATTCACTTATGAGATTTTTTGGGGGTGTAACATACATAAAAATAATCTTATGAGGTGGAATTATAGTCTTATTTTATACCTTTTATGGGGTGATTTTTTCATGTGTTTTCTCCTTTATTTATGAGAGTGCTTTGTATATGGGTACCTTATTAGTCCTTATTTATCTAACCCATTTCTTTTACCCACCTAACTTATGCTTATGGGGGTGTTCATGTAGGATATTATTTTACTTTTATTTTTGTATTTGGGTTATTCATACACTCATTTAATATTGATTAGGTGTACATGTAATAGTGGGTTACATTTGATAGCCCTATTTTAGCTAGTGTGAGTTACTCCATTTATTGACTATTCTAGGTATGGATTTACTTTCATAATCTAGGGTTTTGTACACTATTATATGGGGAGGTTCACATTTAATCTCCTATTTGTACATATAATTTTTTTTATCTATTTTATAAGTGTGGGTTGATTCTCATTTTTAAAATATATCCATATTTGTGTTTTTATCAAAATAACACATGCATTTACTTGTCTCTTGGTTGCAAACCAATGCATTCCATTGATACAGTTAGTGATTAATCCATTATGTGTGACATTTAAACATGTCCCTTATTTAAAACATTATCAATTTCCTTTTACATGTGGCCTTTTTCCTTATTTGTATTGACATATTCATGACTTTTATATGTGTCTCATATCCTTATTGTGTGACATTGCAAGACATTGTATTTGTACTTGTTGAGTTTAATTAGTGTGACATGATACCTATCATCAAATTTTACTGCATAATCTAATTTAAAGATTATTACTTTTTTAAGGACCATCATGAAAAATAATGTGACTATGTTAAACCAATGCTTATACTCCCTCTGCGGTATTAACTTTGAAGGTAAGAGGATTATGCACATGGTAAATGTTGTTTAGCAATGCTTACATTGTTATGTTAGGTTGCGATTAAAATTAAATATGAATTTAGGTGATATAATAATATCACTTCATGACCTTGTACATTTCTTGGAAATATAATTAAATTGGTATAAGTAAATGATCTAGCATGCTTTAGGTTTAGGCTTCAACTATTATGATAGAGAATTTCATGGGTGTAATAAGTGCATAGGAATAGGTCATTACCAATGAAGGAAAAAGGACTATGATAAGCATTATTGCATATTTTTTGATCTTACCTATAACCCAAATTTTGTCCTGAACCTTACCTAATCCTAATTGAGTGAATTTTATTCCATTCATCCCTTTGTTTAGATTTTTCATGTCTTAATGGATTGTAATCACTGTTGGGTTTGTTTAAACACCTTTGGTTTTTCATATTCAATTCATGAGGACAAATTAGACCAAACTATAGAATGTATTATGGTATAATTACATACCTATCCATTAGTTTCTTTCGACTTGAGCCCTGTATAGGGGGGTGGGTTGTCTTAGAATCAACTATAACACTCTACTAGAAATACCATGTGACATTATGGACTGGCAAAGAGAATGCCCATTTATGAAGGCATGGGATGGAAAGTAGAGTGGTTGGTCAATCCAAGGAAATAAATACACTTTTCATGTTTGGGTTGGATTTAAATAAGGAGAGAACACCTATTTGAATAAGGTAGATATCTTGGAAAAGGGTTCTATTTTCTAGATTTTGTATTAAGAAATTTTGGGCCAAATAAAAGAAGAGTAAAAACAAGAAGAGATATTGGAGAGGGAGATCCTCACCTAGTAGAAAATTTAAAGAGAATATCTAAGGATGGAATGGATTGTTTGGTAGGTGTATTATGACTTGAATATTCTACCAATTGACTAAATTAATTTTATGTGATTCTTGAGTGATTATAGTGTCAAGAGGAGTAAGGTTTTATGGCTTACTTATTCTCCTTTTTAATTTATCTATGGTTATGCTTGAGTCACAACATAGTTTACTACCCTTATATATTATCTTTTTATTATTTTGAGCCTATATGAATATATCTGAGGTTGGTAGCCTTTTGAATCTAATATGTTTGTATTATTACTTATGTGTAGCCATATCCTTGACCCCTAGACGTCTTGATTTCTATATTTTATTTACTTTCCTTGCACCATGAAGAGAACATGCTTGGAACTAGGAGTCCTAATCAATGGTTCCTAGAGTATTCACTTGATGATGGTAAAAGGTTAGGAGGTGAGCCCACCTTTTGTTGCCCAAAGTTGTAATTGGAGAAAAGAGCAGCTCATCTTTAGCTATTGATTATTCGTATTTTATTAATTTCTATACATGGTTATAAGTCAAGGATTATTTATTCTTAGATGAACCTATTGTATTTATAAGTTAATGATTTATTATGGCTAATTAGAGAGCCATATATTATGTATTTTACTATTTGAATGTTCTAATTATTACTTTAAAGAATTATTATAGAATTTGTTAGTTATATCATAATAATAGGTCTCCTTGTGATGGATCCTCTTTATAAATAGAATCATGGTGGATGCTTTTATATTCATGACTGATCTTGGACAAAAGAATGTCCTTAATACATATAATATTTCTTTAGTTAAATATTTTGTAGTTTTTTCCCAAAATCTATCTTGAGTTATTTTTATACCTCATATTTATATGATTCAATGTGAAAGACAAATTTAAGAATGAAGGCATTTTATTAGTCTTCATATGTATTTGATAATAAATAGAACTTATGTTTTGATTGTATGAATTTGGGTCTATAAACCCATTCATGTTATGGATTAAACTCAGCTAGTCTAGATCTAGTTGGTAAACCTTTGCTAAGATATAAGATAAGAAGATAAAATATTTAACAACTCTTAGAATGAGGGCCATGGATAACCTCATTGGTATTTGGCTATATATCTTACTAATGGAATATATCAAATTTAAGAGAAACACTCCCTATAATGTATAACCGTATTTAATATAATGGGAGCTTTTATTTATTTGGTTAAATATTTATAATAATCAACCTTATATGGATAGCAAAGGGTAATCCTTTCCTTATATTCTTTTATGTCTATCTTCAAGGTTTATGGTTACCCCTATTAGGGAGAAACCTAATTAAATAAATGAATAAATGTTATTATAATAATAAATATAGTATAACTAAAAATCTAAGTATGGATGTTACCCTAGTAAAAATATGTGTTTTGGAAGAGTTCTTATAAAATCTTGAGTAAGATTTCTACTGTAGACTTTCCCAATAACAAGACCAACTCTTATAAAAATGAAAATGGTAAAAGAGATGGATCTTTGGCTAAATTATTTATATTAATACAAGGCAACGACATGGGTCTTGCTATTGAAACATTTAAAAGAATTAGTTGTTGATTAAAAAGGACTTAGAAGGCCAATCCTAGACTCTTTATCCTTATACTTTAGAAAACCCTTGTCAAACCTCTTTTTTATTGGTTTATAAAAAATGGTCTTTAATTTACTACTAATAAGATTTAACTTCTAAGGATTGGACCAATTGGCTCATAGTTGAAGTGGTACTTTAAATGGATTTTTAGTCTAGACTAAATTTCTTTTCGATATTATGTAATTGTCAAAACCAATTAAAATATTATTCTAGTGTCGAAAGACTATTGAGCATCAAAACCTTTGGTTCTATTGATTGTAGATTCAAAATTTCTTGTGATTTTTAATAAAGTTCATATTTTTGTCTTCATACCTTTTTGATCTTTGCTTTAATCTCTAAATTATGGCCTTTCTAAACCATTCTATCTAGATTAATGGTTTAACCAACTCTATTTTCCTTAGTTGCATTTGAAAGGGTTAAAAAATTTAACTTAGTAAAATTTAGACCTTTTGCCTTAATATAGGTTATCCTCATTGACTTAATTAGTCATCTTGGAAATTTTTGTAGATGCCTCTTAGATGGGTCTTTTTCATGACCTTTTATGTTAGTCAATTTTATGCTTTTTAAAGATTGGTTTGAATGAATCCATGTTTTGTCATCATGATAACCTATGAGTGATGTCATCTTGGATGTGGTATGGTTATTTTTATGCTAGTGGGATAGTAGGATGTTTCCATTTAGAATCATATAAAAAACATACAATCCTAGGGATGACCATATAGGGAGTGATGCCTTTGGGCTTAGTATGATAATGGGTTGTTGTCACATGGAATCATACAGATAATCCTCAAAACCATAAAGGTCTATATTAATTGTAAAGCTTGTGGTTTAATTGGTGAACATAATTATACCACATGGCACAATCTCGTTGATCTATAGTCCTGAGGATGTTCATACTATGCATGAAGCCTAAGGGCCAATGGGTGAGTAAGATGTTTCCACATGGATAAACCCCAATTGTTTGTATTCTCATCAAAGCATGTCTAAAGGAAGATCCTTTGAGATAGTGGGAAAGCATGATGTTTCCATGTGGAATCATCCTAATGATCTATAGTCTTAGGGATATAGATTCCATGTGAAAGTTTGTTAGACCAACAGGTAAGCAATAGGACACCACGTGGAAAGCAAAATTACATAGAACCATGAAGAAAATATATCATGACATTGGCATTGCCAAATATTTCATGTGGTTTTTAGATATATCATCTTTTAAATAGGTCTAAATTTATATCCATCTTAACATCATGTGAATAATTATCTTCATTACAAGCTAGAGAATGGGTTTGGTAGTGCTTGGTTGAATCAATCATGCTTTTGAACTCTTAATCAGTGGAATGAACTTAATTATGGAATTATAGAAGTGTCTAAGATTTCATGTGTGTTATTATTAACAAGAATTCATGTATTTAATTATGTGTATATGATTGGTTATTTGTTTTTTTGGTTGTTATGTTTATTTTAAGAAAAATGGGAATTCTAAATTTAGTGCACACTTAATTTATATATATATATATATATATATATATATATATATATATATATATATATATATATAAAATAGAGTCAATGAAAATCACATTTTTATGATTAAATACTCTCCACATGTTGAAATAATACTACTTGATTATGTATTTATCCATGACACACATAAATATTATTTAAAGATAAGTGACTTTCAATATACATCCCTCATATCAAAAGGGTACATCATAGTGGGCATGTATTACATATCCTAGCCTAAATTAATAGACAATAATTAGATTTAAGATATACTATGGGTATATAAAATATAATTTATAGGTTTGTTAATATTCAAAGTAATCCAAAATTAGATTCTATAACAGAGCGTAGGTTTTCATATATTCAAATTAATTTAGAAATAAAACATATGAAAAATATTGGCACATTGATAAAAAATATTGTGACATATGACATTCATATGTAATCAATTCTAAAAGTATAAAACTATATATTGACACACACTTAAATACATATGCATGGTCATATGAAAAATAGTTACAAAATCGAAGTTACAAGTTTCAAATATAGTTATATTTAAGCATATAGATGCATGTCACTCTATATCACCTATTAAAATTTAAAAAAGGAATGATTAAATGTTTAAAGTAGAAAATTAAATATTAAATTCCACTTTAAAAATTTCAAAATCCCAATATTTAATCATTCATATGTTTCAAAATTAGAGGTTAAAATTTCAAAAGGTAAAATAGTGATTTTATTTCAAATCTATGAGAAATGATTTCATGATGGGAACATGAGTAATGTAAATTGAAGTTCTATTATTCTAAATGACCATGGAATTACTTAAATAAAAACCATTTTGTGGTTACATATTATATTTTTGGTGATCTACATCTCGTTATAGTGTCACTCAACATCCTTTTCATCATTTCTAGTGAACCCATCACGGTTCCACCTTTTTGGATTAGTACATTGAGTAATAATCTCTATAAATGAGAGTTGGAATAATGCATATTTCAAACTCAAGATATTTATTATTTATTATAAATTGGGACTTGATCAATCTAAAATTATCCATTGGATCAAAATATCCAAGTACCTAAATAAGGGGGAACAATTCTCCATCTTCAGTTATAGGCTACATGGCAATTTGGTTTCAATGATTTGGTTTTACCATTGGACACCACTAAAATAGAATTTGGTTTCATATTAAAATACTCCTTCCATTCCTCCTCACTCTCCTCATAATATTTTATTTGTTTTTTGTTTATGGATTCCACATTCTCTTTACCTTTCAATGATTTACCCAACATAATAATTAGATAAATCACATATTGATGAATTATGTCTTAAAAATAATTTGACTAAAAAGCCACCACATAAATTTAAAAATACATAAGAACAAAGTATGGAAGAATGGCCATGCCCAATACTTAAATTTTTAAATAATCAAGAAATCATCAGAGTAAATATTTATATACTTCATTTCTAATATTATATATTTCATGATATTAAGACATATAATCAATGATGGATAGGGGAGGTCCATCCTCAGATATATTTTCTTGGTTTTCTAAGGCATACCATCAGTCTTGAAAAAACCCTTAATTGATTTGATTTTCTTTATTTTTTCCTTAAAATATTTCTTTCCTTCACACATCTCATTAACCTATGCAATGACTGTCTTAGAGATGGTAATGGTTATCCTATGCATGTAGACTTCCCTGTCATTCCATGCCTTTAAAAATTCCTTAGAAAGAATTGGGTCATACCCCATGATATTTTTCATGTAGTTAGTTATCCTTCCTCTACAAGATACACCAAATGGATGGATCACTCTTGACATTAGTGTAGGAAATAGCCTCAGTTATATCTCTATCACCTCCCATTATTCCAACATCTTCTCTACTAATCCCCTCAACATAATCTAACTTATAACTCAACTTAATCAAACCATCCCACCAAATAGATGAGATTATTAATGACACCCAAAGTGACATGCCTAGAAGTTATTAATAGTATTGAAATAAATAGTAGGGTATAACTAAACTCAATCCAATCATAAATAACAAAACAAAACATAATTACACTAATGATTAAAAACCATCCCTTCCAAGGAATGAATCCAACTAGAGCATATTTATTTATTATTCCAATGATGTTAATGAGGAGGTCACCATCCTTATTCCATGTATCTAAATAAGGATCGACACCACATAGGATTTATAAGGTATCTACACCATTTTTTCCCTCCCTATAAGCATGTATTATCTTAATCCCCATGAGATTACTTGGGAAGGTTTTAGAATCATATATGCCATTGTGAATGGTACATATAAGTTGGTATTTACCTATTAGGAAATTAATAATATTCATAAAATCCCATTTGATGATAACATTATTTAATTAAAAATTGACTGCCAATTTAATGTCCCAAAAATTAGTTTGGGCTTTAGCAACATGGCTACTTTGAGTACCCATTGGTCTTGCATAGATTCCCACTATGACCCATTTTTTATATCTTATAATTTATCCGACATAAAATCCTTAGGTTACTTTTAGCACCACCATAAAATTTTAATTTTATTCATGAGTCTAAGAGCTTAGACCACCTCACTTGGATTATGTCCAAATTCTTGGGAGAGTTTACTTTTAGCACTAGATAAATGTTCAAGGTATTTAAATTGGAAGCAAATTCATCAGATATGGAAGACTTAATTTTTGAATATATAATTTTCCAATTTTCCTTGATAGGTCCAAAAAACTTGGAGATCATGCCCATTTGGTAGATATTCATATTTAAATATTTGAGCATTCCTCTCCTTCTAAACTATCCACATGTAGTAGGGGAGAGATAAGTGCCATATGAATTCTAACATTTGCATATTACAAGGATATTTCCATTGGTTGATGATATCCAACAAAGAATTCGGTATTACTGATGTAAGATTAAAATTTTAAAGAAGGGTATCCAAAATCCTAGATGCAAAAGGGCACTCCAAAAATAGATGACTGATAGGTTCCTCCTTGCTTTCACAAATATTACATTTATTGGGAATGAGTTAACCTCTTTTTACTATATGGTTGATGCTAAGGATTTTTTTCTAGGAAGCCAACCAAAATAAAATATTAACCTTCAGGGTAATATATTTGACCAATATATCTTTCTAGTTGAAACCTTCTCCTTAGATTTCCATATATAGTAAATATCTTGATTTGATGAATAATTCCCTATTATATTCCTTAAGATAAATTAGTGAGTCTTATTTAGGGAATATGCTTATGTGATTTTTCCAAAATTTCATGTTGAGTTCTCTCAAATTTTTGAGATATGACATCACTCATAGAGTCAAATTGTAACTCTTTACAAAACTACCCTTCAGTAGAGGAGACCCATTAGTCAAAAATTCAATACCAAAATAATATTTGAAGGTTTTATCAACCTCATTACATATATATTTGGATTTAAGTAGGTATGGGTATCTAAACAACTAAGGATCATCCCAA
This sequence comes from Torreya grandis, assembly GCA_037957365.1. Taxonomy (NCBI): domain Eukaryota; kingdom Viridiplantae; phylum Streptophyta; class Pinopsida; order Cupressales; family Taxaceae; genus Torreya; species Torreya grandis. The sequence continues at coordinate 2,875,688 of JARHVA010001804.1, read as the reverse complement.
AATTCCACCTTTATCCCATTCCCCATTCTGCATTTACTACCCTTATAATAAATTTACTTATGGTAAAATATTTCAACAAGAGATGTTAGTGGAACCTTCCTCTAATAGTATTTTATATAATTCTCTCCCCTCCAATTATTTATCTTTAATAATAATGGTCTATAAACACTCTTTCCTCATCTCTTTCCACTTAAACTTGGAATGAAGAGCATATTTCATCATTTTAAAATATTCTGAGACAATGTCCTCCCTTACCTTTGGGCATGGATTACCTTTTTCCTAGGATAATAGATGAAATTTGTTTCTTTCCTTGGCCCTTGACCATAGAAACATTTTTGTATTTATTCCACTCAATCTTAAACTTTGTTGGGAATTTTGAATAGGGATATCATGTAAACATCGAAGCTTTAAAGGGATATTTTGACCAAGTGTAGTTTCCCTAAATGAGATATGAGATTGTCTTCCCAACCTGATAATTTACTCTAAATTATGTCAATAAGTGGATTCTAGAATTTAGCTACCATTCTTAAACTAAACATAGGCATCCCTATGTAATTTAAAGGTAACTTCTAATTTGTCATTTTATAATCTTAGAAATCTTCTTTTGAAACCATTTTGGACTGTTGCTAAAGAAGAAAGATATTTTAAATAAATTTATGTTCTGACCTAAAACATTATCATAGTCCAAAATAATGTATTTGATTGTCATGGCCTCAATCACTGAGTATTATCCCATAATAAAATTATCATTCACAAACTATTAATGTGTGTTTGGATCTATTTCAGGGGTTACATTTACCCCTTTGACCTCCCTCCATATTCCTTCATTCTTGATACTTATTACAAGAACCTAAAATACAATAGTAAATAAGGAAAAATATGGTCCCCTTACCAATATTCCCTATGCTTGTTAGGAAAAATCTTTGTAGGACCCAATTAATCAAGATAGAGAACTTGGGAATGAAATGAAATAAAAGATCAATCCCTTGAATCCTAGGCTGAACCTTTTTTTGTAAAGAACCTTGTCTAGGAAGCTCTAAGAGACCCTATCCTAATATTTATTCATATCACTCTTACACACTATTGCACATTAAGAAAATTTTCCCTATTCTCTCCAACTTTAATATCACTCACAAGGAAAAACCATAATCCAAGTCAAGAGAATTCCAAATCAATTCAAAATTTATTATTATCCAGTGTCAAAGACAATTTATAGTTACATACACATAATTAAGGAGCATAAATTCACAATCACTATAGATAAGAGAACTATGTGGCCTTGATTTCCCTCCTCAGAGTATTGGATATGTAGGTAATTGCAAATCATCAAGAGGTGATTGAGTTTAGTTCAGTCCATTATATTCTCCTCTTTTTTAGAGGTTTGAAATATCAAAGTTAACTTAGGGTTTTAAATATAAAATAAGAGAGATAGTGAATTTTATGTGTCATAATCCAAAGCAAAATATATCGTAGACTACTCAACACACACATATATAGAAGGCACATTGATTTTTTGTCATAATCAACCAAGATAAGTTTAAAGTCAAAAAAACTCAAGAAACATGTGTTATTGTTCAGATAAACTAGTAATATCTATAAAATCCCAATTTATTTGCCTACCTCTATTAGTAAGTAATCACAATGTACTATAATATGTATGTGATCAATGGACATGAATGGCCTATGCTACCATTGACTTATAATGCACCTATCCAAAAACATTTTTTAGATTCTATTATTGATCTTGAACATTCAAAATAAAATAATTTACTAATTTCCACTTTAAAACATTTAGAATAGTTGACACAAATCCTAATTTAACCTAAGTTATTTTCTTCATAGTGTTTTCTAAAAATAACAATTTTCCATATTTAGCAAATTATCAAAATTAGAATTTTTGATTATCATAAATCTTTAGTATTCTTATGTAATATAGTTTTAAACCTATTATAACAAATTAAAATTATTATTTTATCAAAAATAAAGTTAAACAATACTCCTCACACCATTGTTTAGGTAATATTGGTGACCACTTTTCCCACAATTATAACTTTTATCAGGTTTACAAATTCCATAACAAAGTAAAATAGTGAAAGAAAAGAATATCAATATAAATTATTTAGATTGAGATCATAAATATATAACATGAAATGTTAGAAATAGACACTCATAACAATACCATGTTGGTTGATATAAATGGGAGAAAAAATAATAAAATAAAATTGTACCTAGATGACCAATTTAATTGGTAGAAGCAAGGAAAATTTTAGTGGTAATTTTTCATTAATTCATGAATTTTAAGATTTTAGAAATTTAGATTTTGAGATTTGTATGGGTATTTAATATCATGTAATCACATCATTTTTTGGGATGCAAGTTACTTTTTAGGGTTAGTTCATCTACCATTTAAAATAAATTACATTTTTATAAATGTTTTTCATTGTTACCTTGAAAGGAAATCTATGTACATTCTACTTACATTCTATTCTAGTCCATATATCTATTATCAATTGTATACATATTCTATCAAGAATATATAGTTAATGAGTTAACATTACACATGCAGATGATTATCTACATATGTAGATGGTTGTCTACATATGCTAGTAGCCATCTTCATATGTTTATGACCATATACATATGTAGACTACCTTAGACATATGATGATAGCTGTCTAAATATGCTACAAATTATCTAAATATGTTTATGACTATTTTCATATGTATAAAATTATCATCATATGTAGATGACCATAGACATATGTTGATGATCAAAAGCATATGCAGATGGTCTTCTACATATGTATATTTTTGTCTTCATATTGAGATAATATTGTGCATTTTGATATTAGTGATATGAAACCTAAAATGAAATTTAAAATTTTCAAAACCTAAATGTTATCTTATACTTGTATTTTTATAAAAAAAATTATATAATTTCAAATAATAAATCATCACAATTTGATTTTGTATGTAAAAGTTACATCCTCATGAAATTAGTGAGTTGATAGTGTATATGTAGACAAAGGTATTCACGTTTCAATAGAATTATACATATGTAGATAAACATTGACATATGTATATGGCCTTCAACATATTAAAATAATCATCTACATATGCATTATCAACCGGTCATCTTCTTGAGGATGTAAATTTTACATATAGACTTGGATTGTGATGATTTTTTTT
>JARHVA010001804.1:2790000-2867500 GCA_037957365.1 Torreya grandis | reverse complement strand
TATCTCTATTTAATTAGCTCTTTTATCTCTCATTAAACACAAGTTCATATTGAGACACTTGATTATAGATTGAGGACCATTAATATTCATCATTATATTTTATTATATTGATATTTTAATTAAATAATATTTATTTTCAATACATATCTATACACATGGGGTTTGCTTCTGTTGATTTTATTTCACCACTTGACAATGCGTGTTTCACATTCTCTTGGTTGGTAGCTCTTGGGTGATATGTTTATTTGTTCATTTATTCATTTATGGTTTCAATGTTATTTTCTATCAACCTTGGAAAATTTTATAGTATATGTACTAAGTATTATATGTGACTATATGGAAAGGTATAAGCATATAACTAAGTAAATCACTTTAGCACCAAGTGATGCCTAATATTGTACAACATCAAACTAGTGTTCACAACAAATGTGCACTATAAGGTAAATACAAAACATTTAAAATGTAATGATAAATAAGTGTGGAGAAAACATTCTCTTTATTATTTAATACTTCCCAAGGACTCAAAGTAAGTACCTTATACAAAATTCATTATTAAGACATTGATCACACATAAAGTGCATCCAAACTTGATTTCAAACCCAAAATCACTACTATTAATATGAAAATAAATACTTATCTAATATAATTATTTATCAAATTTAAACCTTTTTTTATATATGGAAACCATAAAATTGATAAAAATAATATATGCACAAAACATATATTGTACATTATGAAACAAAAATAAGGCAACAATAGATAATCTTTTGGATCTCATTAATTTTACGTACATACACTTATATTTCACTACATCTTCCATCTACCAAACTCTTTTTACCTTAGGCGTAACTCATTACCATTAGATTGTACTACTTTAAAACATGAAAACAAGCATAAACAATACTCAAACAAATAAGATGAAGTACAAATTGTTATCATAAATAACTGAAATTAGAAACTAAAAAATTAAAGTACGAAAGATAACTCACTAAAATTGGTTAAATATAAAAAATAATATAATTAAGTATAAAAAATATTAAAATATTAATTTTAACTTAGATAAGTAGTAATTGTGTCTTATTATAAAGGTTTCAAATGCATGTTATTCAAAATATAAAAAAATTGATATGAAAAAGATGGCATTCACATTTAAACTATATAAAGGTATTATGTAATTAATTATATAAAAAATTCATACATGAGTAAGGATTATAGTTACAATACCAACATGTACGAGTAGGGTTTAGTGTCAATTAATTAGAGTAAATAATCTAGTGGTGAGCACCATAGTTATTATTTAAGGATGTAGTATGTAGGGAGGTATAGGGCCAACATTAGCTATTATTGGAGGTGATACTAGTGGAGCTAGATGTATTTTTATTTTTTAATTGAAATTTAGAAATAACATTAAAAATGGAAGTTCATCCAATGATCTATTATGATATTTCAATGCAATTTCTTGAATATTAAGGAATTAGGATGTGACATTACACATCTAAAAGTTTGATATTTCATGGAAGGATAAGGGAGTGAGTTCACTTGAGAGGAAGGTTAGTTAGTTTAAGAGGAAATTTTTAAATTATGTACTTACTTGGTACTTGATATCTAAACCAAATTAAACTATGGTTTGTTTTGATCACTTGAACACTACAAAATAAATGATAGTTTAACCAAGGTAGATACTAGAACTAATGAAATAAAAACCAATAGAAAGGTGGATTCTACAACCAAAATTAAATAAAAGGATACAACTATGGTGGAATATCATCTAAGCATATTTGAGGTGGTATATAAATAGGGTGTGGTCTAGTGAGTTATTTTAAGTTTATAGAAGGACACACTCATAGAAAACTAAATGTTTTCATAATATGCACACTTTTTTTAAGTAAACAAAAAAAGTAAGGTTATGTGAAGTTCTATAAGAATATTTATAAATGGATAAAGATTTTAATTTTATGGCATTGATTAGGATTAAAAGCAAGGAGACAGATTAGGAACTAAATAGTATTGAGATAAGGTATAATGAATGTACTAAGATATGTATAATAATTATAAGTGGGATGGATAAAAGGGGATGAATATCATCCAACCAATAACCACAAAGTGAAATATTGTTGTCATGACCTAAGTTATTTTGGTTAAGGATTTGTGTGAATAAGTATTTTAAGGATAATGTGTTAATCCTTTTTGTGTTTCCTAGATTATTATTTAGAGCCTCGTAAAGGCATTGATCACGAAATTATAAAAATCATCAATAAATATTAATTACCAAGGTTTAAATGCAAGGATTTAATTTAAAATATATTGTAAATTTTTTATAGTCTATTAATGGACTATGTTTATATTTAAACCAATTATTTATATGATTGAAAATTAATTCTTTTATAAAGGTACAAAACAATCATGGTAAATATTATACCTATTATAATTTTTACTATTATTGACCAAGAAGTCAATTTGGGAGAAGCCTGAATAGGGTTTCTAGCTTGTGAAAGAAAATTATAGAAGAAGAGGAATGAGGGGGGTGTCATGGTAGCTAGAAGTCTAAGCTGCATAGTAGCCATGCCAAGTGTTGGTAGTAGAGATATGAAAAAAATTCATGGGCATTTTGTGTGCTTCCACATTTATATACATGTATATCAGAGCATATGATATTTTTAATTTTTATTATGGGTAGATGGATGTCCATACCCCATTACAAATACTTCATTTTAATCCATTTGGGAAATGCTCAGGCAAAGGATGTATGGTCATTTTTGGAGGATACATAGAGGAGAGGTTTTGTTGCACCATAATAGCCAAGGAAAGCCAAGGAATAAAGTAAATAATGAAACTTATTACTCCAAGTAAGTCACCCTTCCTCTTATTGAAATATTTTTTCATCCTGATTCAAAATATCAGAAGGATAATTATTTTTAGATTATACTAGGGTATATACGTATATATACTTTCTTAAAAAAGCATATGTGAGTATATACTCCAGATGAATAATAAGATTTTGATTTGCAAATGGTATTTTGCTTATTCTCTTAGTTTATGGAGAAAATGAATAAATTATTGTTGTGTATAATATGATAAGTTTTAGATTAAGGTAAAAATAGGTTTTGAAGGGGCCCTGAAACAAAGAAAGAAAGATGAAGCATTTACGACCATAGGCAAAACCTAAAACCTACTACAGAGAAGTATCATAAATAGGTTTTATATGGACCTGAAACCATTGGAAAGACCACAAGTCATAACCCAGGTTTTACATAGACCTAGCTACACCATAGTCAAAAGATTACAAAAAACTAGGAAATAGGACCAGATAACACAACCAACTAAAAGAACCAGGCTATTCTTCCAGTTCTAAAATAATTTTCACTGCTTCCTTACCTTTCATAGTAGTGTCTTGAATGGAAGTAGCCGTCGACATGGTTCCCTCTTGCATAGCTTTCTTTCTTGAGCTCTGTCTCATCCTCTTGCTAGGCCCCTCCATGTATTTAATCTCATCATTAGCTCTTTTTCCAATATTAATAGCTGCAACACTATGTTAGATGTAACCTCCTCCATCTTCATTCTGCTCTCCTTGATGAGTTCCCTTAGGTTGTTTTCATAGTCTTTGAGTTTGATGGGAATGTCTCTCATCTATTTTTCCATGTTATTGATTTTGTTCCTAACTGCCTTCTGGTTGTCTTCCATTATTTCCATTTTCCTTTTGAGATCCATTATCTCCTTAAACATCCATGAATCGAGTTAGAGGATAGCCTTTGCTTTGTAATTAACCCATCTCGTAGGTGTGTGCCTTCCATCATTCTACCTTTTATTACTCCACTCTTCTATGTTCTTATTAAGACTGTTCCTGCCTTCTTCAATGTGGTCCTCTCTTCCCCTTTGATTTTGCTCCTTAGTTTCAGCTTGAACTCCTAAGTCCATTTCTTGATTATCGGCCTGAACTATGTTTTCCCTCTCATTTATCGAAATAGGGTCCTCAACAGGGTCATCCAAGACTTTATCATCCTCAAACACTTGCTGGTTTTCCTCAGAGTCATGTTCATTATTTTCAGACTTCTCCTCTATGTTGACTCCTTCTTTCTCATTCTTCTCTTGAACTTCTTCTTCCTCACTAGAACTTGAATTCCTGCTTTCTGTTCCTCCCTCTTCCTCCAAGCTTTCCTCCCCAGACTTATCAATTCTCTCCCACTCTATATCCTCATCAACATTTTGATTCTTGACACTAGGGGGCTTGATTTTATCTTTCCCTTTAACAATTCCACTCTTGTTACTCTGTGAATCCTTGTTTTTCCCCAAATAAGGGTTCATAACCATGGCCTTGTTCTTGCAATAGCCTTTAATTATCAGAATTAATCCTTCATGCAAAATAGGACACATTTCCTTCTCCCTGTGAGCGAATAAACTTTGGATCAAAGAGAAATGTAGATAAAAGGGAAAGGAAATTCTTACTTTGTGTCCGAAATGATTTAGGAATACAAAGTGGAATTTGTGGACTCTCTTGCTTCTTCCATCGAGTGTGAAGTACTCCCGAATACAGCATAAGACATCCCTCTAAATACCCTTAATCTACTCCAGTTCAAAGAAATCCCCATTCTTTTCCAACTTCTACTTCTCAACATCCATCTTAGGGAATTTGCAAAAGGCCTCGTTTGAAATGCTAGTCTGCTTAGAGAATTTTATTCCTTCCGTAGGCAGCCTCGTAACCTCTGCTATAAATTCCTCTATTAGATTCACTATGATGCCATGTAAATTGACCCTTTCATCAATCTAGTTTTTTAAAAAATATGTTGTAATATGAGGTTTTGAACCATGGAGCCTTTCCATGTAGTTCACAACATTCCCTCTCTGTAGGATCTTCCAGACATCTTGTTTCACTTTCCACTTTTCATAATTTTTGGGTTCCTGCTTCCTTGGTTCTCCTTTCCTTACATGAGCCATGTAGATTTCCTTTGATACCCAATCACTGTAAACTATACAATGATCCCACCTGCTTCCAATTTGGTTCAAAGCTCACCTTTTTTTAGGCATGTTCAGGATCCGCTTCTCATTCTCAAAGACATTCCTTTTTAATGATTGTAAACCTTTCTCTGTGAAGCCACCCCTCCAACTCATTAGTTTTCTATTACAAGTTAATCTTTCCCTCCATTGCATGAATTACATCATGATGAATGAGCGCTCTAAGATCCACATTATTTTTTAATGTTTCTTACCACCTCACTTTGTGTCTTGTTTGGACTACATAGTTTGCTATCCAATCAGCAACTCCGTTAGCATCACGGTAGGTGTGGGTAATTGTTACTTTTTCAAATTTTTTGATTAAAGTTTTCATCTCCATCACCATAGCCTCTATAGTCCATGACACAGAGTTTTTATTGTTTAGAATATTTATAATATTCAAGGAGTCCCCTTCCAGCCATAATTTAGAATATCCTGAATCCACAGCTAGTTTGACGGTTTGAAGGCCAGTAGAAGCTTCAACAATATGACAATTCAACTTTCCAATGGGGATTGCAACAGCATCGATTACATTTCCCTTATGGTTTCTCAAGACTCCTCCACATCCTACATTCCCCGGATTCCCTTTAGCAGCTCCATCAAAATTTCCTTTAATCCACCCTTGAGGGGGGACATTCCAAGTAACACCTAGTCTAGGATTTTCAGGTTTACCATTAGAATTTTCCATTATTAAGGGATTATCCACTTGAAAGGTTGGATTTGGATTCCTTTGTGATGAGAAATTCTCCTTAATAGCTCTAATGATGTTCTACCCCACCACCCATCTGGGAAGTTCTTTACTTCTAAAAATTTGGTTATTTCTTTCCTTCCATATTCGCCACCAAATATGGGGAAGAGTTAGTTTCCATAAAAATATAACTTCAGGATTCTTGGAAGGACAATACCCACTTTTAAAAGATAGTTCCACATTTTTTTGGTGAATCCAAGCAATACCCCATAGATTGAGGATTTATTTCCAAACTTGCTGCGTAAAAGAATAGTTCACAAACAAGTGATCTATATCTTCAAAGCCCTTCTTACAAAGAATACACCTGTTCACAATATATATTCCTCTTTTATGTAAATTATCCAGAGTCAATATTTTATTTTAGAGGAGGGTCCAAAAGAAGATTTTGATTTTAGGGATGAGCCCCTTTATCCAGGCCTTCACCCACAAAGGTTTGTTGCCATTTCCCTTTGAAATGAAAATGGAAGAAACTTTAAATTGTCCACTAGGCTCATTCTACCAAACAATCTTATCTTCAAGATTAGGGTAGAGAGATATAACATCTAGGGATAGTTGTATATTCTTGAAATCTTGATCAAGATCAGTAAGGTTCACCTAAGAGTTATTCTGCCAGTATTGGTTAACCATTATTCCCAACCTTTGCTTACATTGGTCTATTGCTTCTTTATCTTGGATTTCATCTATCAAGGGTTTTCCTTTTAACCAAACATCCTCCCAAAATTTCACCTTTTTTCCATTGCCAACTTTCCAAGAGCTTCCTTCTTCTAAAACTTGTTTAGTACCATGAACTACCCCCCATATGGAAGATGGATGGGAGACGTCATGGTAAGAAAAGAAATCAGAGAGGGACTTTGCCTTGAATAAATACTTATGCTTCCATATATTGCTCCATTCTTTATTTTCTTGATAAACCCTCCATCCCTGCTTAGCTAAGAGAGTTGTGTTCATACTTCTAATTTTCCTTATTTCTAGTCCTCCTTCCTTGACAGGTTTACAAATGTTATCCCAAGCAATTAAAGGCATTCTCCTTTTCTCCTCAGTACCTGTCCAAAGAAAGTTTATATGAATTTTTTCAATAGCTTCTGCAAATTTGTTGGGAATTCTGAAAAGACTCAAAGCATAAGTGGGTATGCTTTGAAGACTTGCTTTGAGGAGGGTAAGCTTTCCTGCCTGACTTAGAAAATTTCCTTTCCATCCCGCAAGTTTCTTGCTAAATTTATTAATAAGTCCTTCCCAAAAAGCTTCAGGAACTTTCATCCCAAGAGGGAGACCCAAGTAAGAGGAGGGGAGAGATCCTATGGAGCATTCAAGGATTTTAGCTATTTTGTTCTATCTATGACTTGGGGTGTTAGTGAAGAACACTGCACTTTTGTTCTAGTTAATCAATTGTCCTGAGGTAGCTGAATATAAATTTATAGCTTGCTTCAAAGTTCTTGCTTCTGTGACTTCAGATTGCCCCATGAAAATAGTATCATCAAAAAATTGACCATGGGAGCATATTAAAGGATGAGAAGAGGGTTTTAGACCCTTAAATAAACCTTTACGAACTAAGTCACCTATATATCGTCCCATACTATCAGCCATAATAACAAATAGAATAGGGGATATAGGATCCCCTTGTCTCAATCCCCTTGATGGTTTAAAGAAGTGGGACAAACTCCAATTTACCAACATTACAATAGAAGTAGTAGATATCAACTACTTAATAATATCAACCACTCTTTGTTCAAAGCTAAAGGCAATAAGACTATTTGAAAGGAATAACCAATCCACCCTATCATATGCTTTAGCAATATCAATTTTCATTATGAACCCCTCATTGTTAGAGCTGAACAACGAATGAATATTCTCATGAGCAGTAATTATAGAATTAAGGATTTGTCTTCCTTGGATGAATCCATTTGCTGGTCAGCAATAATCGAAGGGATCACTTGAATTAGTCTGGATGTAAAAACTTTGGATATAATCTTATAGAAAGAATTGCACAGACTAATTAGTCTAAACTAATAAGGAGAGTCAGCTCCAATTTTTTTTGGAATCAGACACAGAAAAGTGGCATTAACTTCCTTAAGCATCTGTTTGACTCCAAAGAATTCCTTCACCGCATTACTTACATCTTTGCCAACAAGTTTCCATAGCTTTTGAAAAAAGAACATGGGAAATCCATCTGGTCCAGGTGTTTTATCTCCTCCTAAAGAACTAACTGCTTTGAAGATTTCCTCCTCCTTAGGTATTGAGCATAACATTTTATTCTACTCCTTTGAGACCAAAGGAGGAACCAAATGGAGGATATCAGCATGACTATCCAAATTGATATTTATATCAGCCTTCATCAAGGAGGAGAAAAAGGAAAGCATTTCCTCCTTTATTTCCTTTTCCTCTGACATCTTCTGATCTCCTTTTTTCAAGTATTGTATATGAGTTTTAGCTCTGTATTTCAAGAGTGGAGAGATGGAAAAAAATTGTATTTTTATCTCCTTCTTTCAACCATAACACCCTAGATCTTTGTCTCCAATAGATTTCTTCCTTAGTTATAAGATATTGATATTGAACCAATTGTTCCCTTTCTTCTGTAAGGAGGTTTGAGGTGTATCTGTTTTGCTGAATTTTTTCCTGAATTTTGCTAATTTCCTCCTTGATAGTATTCTTTTTCTCAAAGATATTTCCAAAACAATCCTTATTCCATTTCTTAACTTCCTTTTTAACGTTTTTGAGCTTGGATGCAACTCTAAAGAGGGCAGTCCCCTCAATAGGTATATTCCACCACTCTTCCATTTTACTTTCAAACTGTGCGTGTTGCATCCACATCTTTTCAAATCTGAAAGGATGATTCTTTTTCTGGTTCATTTTGACCACTATGAAGATAAGAGGATAATGATCCGAGCCTATTCTATGGCACGCTTCCAACTTACATATGTATTCTTTTGTCTAGTCTAGAGAGATGAGGGCCCTATCAAGCTTAGCATGTATACAATCATTACCAATTCTCTTTTTTGTGCCATGTAAACTGAATTCCCTAAAGCTCCATATCCATTAGTCCTTCTTTATTTATAAATTCCATGGGATCAATTCTCCCTTCCAGTTGAATAGTATTACCCCCTTTTTCTCATGTTCATAGAGGGGAACATTACAATCTCCCATTATAATCCATCATCTGCAATAATCTTTGCTTTTGAAATTTGAGATAGTCTCCCAGACCTTTTTCCTTTGGATCTTGACATTGGGAGCATAGATATTTACAACATACCAACATTCCTTTTAGTCAACACTAGTAATTTTTACAACCATAAGGTTTTTACTTTCCATCAAAATAGAACCAGAATAATGATTCTTCTTCCATAGCATCATGGTGCCCCCTGAAGCACCTTCAGAACTATTGGCCTTGATAGAATAATTTTTAAAGTCTTTGATCTATTCTGCTTTCTCGTTACTCATCTTAGTTTCTTGGAGCAAAAGGAAATCTGGCTTTTGATCTCTGAAAAAATTCCTAACAATATCTACTTTGTTTATGATATTTAACCCCCTAATATTCCAACTTAATATTTTCATTACTTTTTTTTTATTTTGGACAAATTATGACAAAATTGTCTGCCTACCATCTGCAATATTCTATTTACTTTCCATCTCTCTTTTCTTCTTTGCAGATTTTTTCCCAGGTTTATCTAGAGATCCAACATCTAGTTTTGTCTTGGATTGCAGATTGGTTCCTCTTCCTTCTTTTTGCCTAGGAATACCAATAGATTTTGCCTTGACACTTCTCGTCTCTATATTCTTTATATTGTTCTTTTTCTCATCTTTTTTCTTTTGGTCTTTTGTGTTTTTTCCTGCCTCTTTCTTTTCTTCTGCAGATGGGGCCTCTTCCACAGGAATGTTGTTATCATCCTTAAATGACACCTGCTTCTCCCCCAGCTGGGTAGCAAACAACTCTCCTTCTAAATTTTTTCCCTCTTCAGGAAACACTTCTCCTTCCTCTAACCCATCATTATCTTTTACCTCATTTAATTGAAGATAATTTTACCAATTTGATTATGTAAAATAGTTGAATCAATTTCCCTTTTTATGATATTATTAAAATCTAATTTTTCATATTATTTCCCTTACTACGTTTGCCAAATTATATGGATAGAATTTGTTTTCCAAATTGACATGCTTAGAATTTATTCACCAAATTGACATGGATGGAATTTGTTTTCCAAATTATATAGATGGAATTTATTTGTCAAATTAAATGTCTATAATTTGTTTGCTAAATTGACATGGCTAGAATTTGTTTGCCAAAATGAATTACTAAAATTTGTTGCTAAATTGATTAGTTGGAATATGTTGTGAAATTGAATGGTGAGAACTGGTTGTTAAATTTTATGGCTGGAATTTTTTTTATAGATTTCCTCAAAGGGGATGATTATGAATTATTTGATAAATTTTCTAAACCATTAGTTGATAAAGAATGCTTATAAACTGTTTGACAATATGTCTAAATCATTATGTGGCTGGAAATTAGTTCATGAAAGATGCTTATGAACTATTAAAAAAAATGCTAAATTTTTTATATGGCTATCATAAAGGATTATTGTAAACTATTTTATTAAATATTTAAGCTAATAAATGGATGGCTTAAATTATTGCAATGGTTTATTTTATTGTACACATTTAAAATCTTGAATGGTCAATTATTCACCTTGTATAGGTGAGTATATGTGTTGTCCCTTATATCTGAAAGTAAATTGATTGTTAGGGTATTAATATTAGTTCATGTTGAGGTGGTTGGGGAATTTAATCAATCTTTTAAATAGACATGAATCCTCTTATGGCTGGAAAATTAGCCTAAAGAATAACCTTCAATAAATATTTAAACTTTTATTTGTTGAAAAAAAAGAGTTAGAACGTATTATTTTACCATATGGTAAATAATATAAATAATTATATTAATCCTGCCTATCATGAATGAATTTTTCTGTCACCATTTTTGGGAGGTACTTTGAGAAGAAAACTACATTTCTGGGTTTGAACTAGCTATAAGTTAGCCTCAAAAGAGACCTAATTTTTATAGTAGAAGTATGATTTTATAATAACTCAATTTGATATTAGAATATCTCCACATTTATATTTTAGTATAAATACTTATATTGTTCCTATTAGATCATTTCATATTTTTTGTAAGACATTTTTTTTAGCAGTTTACACTATTTTTCTATACAAATTATCTTAGATCCTAGAAATTGATGGTTTAAAAATATCTAAATCTCTAGTTTATTGTTAATAATACTTTATACCTTGATATTAACCTCAAAACTATTTAAATAAAAAAGGGAGACAAAAATCCTCCTTCTAGACATGATATGTGGATCTCATTTCTAGGATGCTTTTGTAGTAGAACTAGTCATTGTTAGCATGTTGAGTGTAAAGTCACTTGGAATTATCTTGGCCTAACTAATCAAGTTAAAGTGATTTTATTATTTTATTACTATTATGTTTTTGTTGTTATATATGGAATATCAAAATTACATTACTTTATTTTGATCCTTGTAGCATGAGAATTGGGTTCAAATAACCAAGTGTTGTATGAAACTACAATGATTAGTATGTTAATTACTTATATATGTGATGAATTGTATCATTTTTGTCTAAATACTTATAGTAATAATTTACTAAAATATTTATCCATTAAGTGATTAAGTAGATCATGTCATATTATTCTCAATATAGACAAGTTATGTAAGTATGTGCTTAGATAACACAAATTCGTTTATTCTTGCAAATTAAAATTTCCATGATGTTGTTTAAATTGTATCCCAAAATATTTAATAAGTAGAAAGATGACTTGCTCAGCCTTGTGTTGACCCTTGTTTTTAATATTATCATTATAGGTTTAGTGTCAAAATAAATTAGTAAGGGATCAAAAAGTATGATTCCTAGTTGCGTAACCTTCATTAGCAAACTATGCCCAGATTGATCCTTTCTTCATTAGTATTAATGGGACACTCATTGAAGTGGAAAAATGTGGAATCATTCCCATATTTTCATTATTACATTCAAAGTGTGTGTTATACATTATATTATGTTTTCATTATTAAATGAACTTCACTCATTTAGAGTGTATTGGTATAAGAGGTTGATTTAAATTGCAAAGGTATTATTTGGGTATCATTCCTTATTATAAGGAATATATATATATATATATATATATATATATATATATATATATATATATATATATATATATATATATATATATATATATATATATATATATATATATATATATATATAAACATGTAAAATTATATGTACCCTAAATTAATATGAAAGTGAGAATTTATAATAATGTCTTGATATTTGTCATAATTTATGATGATTTTTGATCTCTTGTAGTCTTATTGTTGTAAACACCATGATGTCCTTTTTGTGATAACTTACATACTATGTATGTAAGATTTAAGGAAATGGTCTCCTATTATTAAAATTGGTGGCTTTATCAAGATGTATCATTATACTATTTTATATAAGAGACAAGTTGTCTCAAATGTCTTTTATAGGTTACCTCATCTCAATAACAAAAGGTTATCTATTTATTATAAGTGCATTAATAAGTAAAGGATGACTAAATCTGATTTGAGAGAGTTATTGTATCCTAGTAGAGATTAAAAGGTAATATCAATCTCTTTACTTTGACTATTGCTTCACCACTATAATGAAGGAATCAATTATAATAACCCTTGCATAGGGATAAAATACACTTATAAGATACTTTGTGTGATTAATATGTTTAATAATATTGTAGATTGATTCATGATCTATAGTGACAAAGTTGACATTCAAGCACATTGTTGGAATTTATGTAATGCAAGATCAAATTGGAAGACAACCCTTGTTTTTAAAATAAATGTGGACTGATTTGGGTTTGTTTCACTTGGTATCAGAGCCTATGATCTAATTTTTTTTAAGAAAAAGGCTTCTTTAAAAAAATAAAGAGTTTAGTGCACTTTATATCCAACTATGTTTTCTTTGTAGTATGCTTGTTGTGTATCTATGATTCGAATGGAAAATAGCCACTATTTAGTTTTACAACCTTATAGGCACTTAATGATTCACTAAATATAATATTTTGATATACATATCCTTGGTTGAAGTCACCCTTTTCCAATTTTGGGTTATATTAATATGGGTCTCATTTGACTATCAATTGGCCTGTATAGATGGGTCAATATGAGTCAATGGGATAAAAGACCACTGTTGGAATATAGAATAATTATTTGATAATATTTGTAAATTTTTTTGAGATATTAAATCCTTAAATGGTTAATATATGACTTATGCCTAGGAAGATGGTTGAGGAGAGAGTGTACTTGATTTACATGAGTAAGTCATCTAGTTATAGAATCTTTATTAGTCAAGGATTGGTTTAATCTTTTTGGGTTAAAAGACTCAAATGGTTTTTAATTATCATTACCATTCCATTGGATATGAATTAATCAAACATAATAATAAGTGTTCAAAGATAAGGACCTTGAAATGAATTTTTGACTATCGGGACCACATGATGATTTGTATGAATATCAACTAATTTTTTTGTAGTTTGTCATTTTGAGAATTACTCTCCTAGGTCATGTATTAGACTAAGTTATAGATGGAGTCATTTCATAGATCTTATGTGATTTATGTGGATTCATTTACTATCTTATTATGTGAAATATTGAATGGAATTAGTACACCTAATTTTTATCGTAGGGACCTAATTGGTAACTTGGTGATGTTGACCTATTATGATTCTTGGCATATCCATTATATTTACCTTGAATTAAACTAGTTTTTAAATCAAGGTTGTATTAAATTGATACCCTTTTTATTGAATATAATCCTTGTAGATAATAAAGGAATAAAATATTAATTAATTATTAGTAGGTTAATTAGGTTAGAATGGTATTCCAACTCATTGTTAGAACTTATGTGGTTCAAGTAGAATCTGAGAAAGTGCTTTGTTTCATGATTAGTGCTTGTAAAGCACTATATTATCTAAAGTAATGAATTTATAATCAATATCAAAAAAGGTTTTGCTGATTGAATGTTGATATTTTGTTGCTATTAAAATGATGGGTTCTTTTAACCATCTTATAAATTATAAAAATCTTGGGGTTTGGTTCTCCCAACATAATTAATGACTAATATGGGTAGATTTTTTATAATATTCTATTCTAATAAATTGAATACTTTGGTGTGATATTTCCTCAAATGCATGAATTATTGATTTAGTCTAGCACTCTTTTGTTGAGTGACTTTAATTTGATTAAAACAACTCAACATGCATAAGATGCTCATGGTTGGGCAAGGCTATTCCAAGGCAAATCTACCCTTGGAAGGTGGTGTAATTAAAGACTAAATGCATAAAATTACTAATAAAGACTTCTGAAGTAATGATAGAATTTATAAAAATGATTATAAAATAAGATACTACTATTATTATTGATGTGTCTTGGGTAATTAAAAATAAATTTATTTTAAAAGAATAATTAATTAGTAATTTTATGTAACTATTTATTTTTATAGCTATGGCAAGTAGGTGTATGTTTTTCTTTCCTTTATGTGTCACTATAAGTGATTGGTTACAATTATGCAATTTTTGAAAAAAAAATATGATTGGTGCTTGGGGAGAACTTTTGGGTCCAAAGTGATAGACTTGTAAGCCAGACCAAGAAGTTTTTTGTCATTAAAATGCTATTATGGTTGGTTTATTGCAACCATCATGTAAACTGAAAGTGAATAAGTACTATGTTCTACGATATTGAGGTAATGGAATCTATGAATTTTAAATGAAATTAATTATTTTAGGAAGCTATAATTTTAAATTTATTAATATAACCTTAAGCTTTAGCCTTGGTTTAGTTCACCCTTCCTAAGGCCACACTGCGTAGGACAAGCAACACTAGTCAACCATTGGCTTATTCAAGTAGGTTAATTGAGGTACTGGTTATAAGAGATTGTTATTGGAATAAAAAGATAAATGTCTAATGTCTTATGATGGTTTGTTTATATGAACCCTCATATGATACTTAATGTATGACATCATTTGGAGGATTAAGGGAATGACTCAATCTTCAAGGGCCAAGTGGGGGTGATTGCGGTTGCCTTGCTCGGGAAAAATAATTTTTTTTGGGGGTCTCTTATTATCAATAGTTATCATGAGCCTCTTAATCTATGAAGTGAAAATATTGTTGATATTTTTTTGGTTATCAAGGATATATATTAATGAGATTTGTTGCAATTAAAACCTTCTTTTAAATAATATGATGATAAACTTGAGATACCTAGAACTGAGCATATGATGATAAATGATGGATATTTGATGTCATATAAGATGACATCTAAACATTGGGTGGATCAATAAAAATCATGGACCCTTATGCTTGACTTATAAGTGTTCTTATGTGTGGTGATGTGAAAATAACCTTGTCATAAGTTAGAAAACAACAAAGTTAAAAATATGTATATTATTCCATATGGTTCCTTCATTTCATGTAAAATTATTGTATGTTTTGTAAACCTCTATGTTATATGTGATTATGTTAGACCATGCAACTTTATAGTTTGTCTATGTTATCAAATATTATTTCAAAATTATTTAACATAAATTTCATATAAAAATTATAAATTTATGATTGTTAAATCTTGATATGAATCAATGTGATCATGAACTACTTTTTGATATAACTTTTCTTTTCAACAATAGCCTCTATTAATTAAATCTGCCAAGGTATAATGTTGTGTTGTGTAGTGTAATCCCAAATCATTGTTCTAGTGATGAAAATTGATGTAAGGTTGAGGGTGGATAATCATTATATATTCATTGATTTAGATTATATATGGTTCAGTAAATAGAGTATTTTGTAGGGTGAAAATCCATTTTTACCCTTTGTATGAGGTAGCTACCTAATTCATTTAGTTGTGTGCATAATGGTCACCTTGTGGATTAATTGTTACATTACCCATGTCTCGAAGGTTGTTTTAAAAAAAATTATGTGTAAATTCCTTAATGTAATCTTTTGAATCACTAATTGGCCCTATAAGCTAGATTGCTATGCATTATAGAAAGGTTTTACTTTTTATAATGTAGGCACATGTTGGCTTGTAAATGCAAGCATGCTATGTTATGAAATGGATATATTTTTTATGGGAGAATATTCTTAAAAGGATATTATTATTTTTTTAAAGGAATTACTAACATGTATTCTTATGCTCCAAAAGGGCAATGTAATATCTTGATCAAATAGTTTTGAAATTCTTGGGTGTTAGCAAGAAGTAATTGTAGATTGATGGTGGGATTGACATCCCTATAACCATCATGTGAGCTCAAAAAATTAATGGATACCATGATATAAATATTGAGGGTTTCATGTGAGTTCCTAGGATTGCCTCCTTAATGTTTGGTGTGGTTGGTGTGGGATGCTATACTGACCCATGAATTATGCAAATTTTGACAACCATAGCGGTATTATTGGTTGGATCTTAATTTCATTCTAAGATGAATGACAAAAAATTATACATGATTCATAATCTAAAGTGGTGGAAGTACCACATAACAAGTATGATTACTATAATGGTTTATATTTTATGGTGAATGTTACAAAGTTATGCTTGAGATATAACTAATTTTTATGGAAAATACCTTAGATTTAGTAATTTTATGTTATATCAACTAGTGTCATATATTATGTGTTGGTAATTAAGTATAAATATTCAAGAGATTTCAATTTAAACTATGAAATTACTATTTTTTTGACATTTGTCTATTATATGATGTAAATTTTAACATGAAATTGTTTTAATTTCAAAATTTTGATTCTGATTTTTGGAATCATGCAAAAATTCTATGAGAGAATGTAGAAATTTAAGTATATATGAGTGCTCTAAAATATCACCTTTACTCATATGAGGTTAAAAATGTCAAAAATGTTGAAGTATAATTGTTATTATATATTTTGATTTTATCTTTTATCTATTGGGTATGGAATTATGTGAATCTTTGTTTAAGAAATCATGAAATAATGAATCCCTTGTTTATGGATTCAAATTTTGCACATAATTGTTGTCCTTTTTTTTAGTAAATTGGTAAACTATTAAAATCAATAGATGGTTGATCAAAATATTGAAATGAATAGGGCATCTAAGATAGGGATAAGGATCTTTAGGTGGTCTTATTGAGAAATGAATGCATCTTTATAAAGCTCAGTTCTTATCACTATAAACCCACATATTGATACACCTTGAGTTATATATATATATATATATATATATATATATATATATATATATATATATATATATATATATATATATAATGACATTATTCCCTATAGAACCCTCTAGAGGTATTTACCCCTAGTTAAGAGTCCATAGTGAAATAAATATGGTCATGAGCTATTCCTCTATAGTTAGTCACCAAGATGGTCTGTATTTAAGGAGGGAAGGATGTCACAACCAAAGGTTATTATGGTTAAGGATAGGTATGGATAAGTCTTCTACAACTAATGTGTTAATCCTTTTTGTGTTGTCTGGATTATTATTCAAAGCCTCATAGAGGCATTAAAAATTAAATTATAAAAATTGTCAAGCAATATTAATTGCCAAGGTTTAAATTAAAGGATTTAATTTAAAATATATTGAGATTTTTATATAGTCCATGAATGGACTTATTTTATATTTAAACCAATCATTTCTATGATTGGAAACTAATTCTTTTATAAACATAAAATAAATCATAGTAAATATTATACATATTATCATGTATATTATTATTGACCAAGAATTTAATTTGGGAGAATCTAGAATAGGGTTTATAGATTGTGAAAGAAACTTCTAGAAGAAGAGGAGTGAGGGGGATGTCATGGTAGTTAGAAGTATAAGTTGTATAATATCCATGCTATGTGTTTGCAATAGAGATATGATAGAAATTCTTCTATATTTTGTGTGCTTTCACATTTTGCATACATGCATCTCAAAGCATGTGATACTTTAAACTTTTATTATGGGTAGATGGATGTCCATACCCTATTGAAAATACCTCATTTTAATCCATCTAGTATATCCTTAGGAAAAGGTTGTGCAACCATTTTGGCATCATACATAGAAGAGAGGTTTTATGGTACTATGAAAGCCAAGACAAGCCAAGGAATACAACAAATAATGAAACTTATTTCTCTAGGAAAGTCACCCTTAATCTTGTTGAAATATTTTTTATTTTTAATTAAAAACTTCAAAAAGGTAATTATTTTTATCTTATACTAGGGTATATATCTAGATATGCTTACCTAGACAAGTATATGTGAGCCTATACTATAGATGAGTAAGGGAATTTTTATATGTAAATGGTATTTTTATTTTACTATCATTTTATGGAGAAAATGAATAAATTATTGTTGTGTATAATTTGATAATTTATTTTAAGATAAGGTTACCAATTTGATTTTGTAAAATGGTTGAATCGATTTCCTTTTTTATGATATTATTAATATTTGATTTTTCATATTATTTCTCTTGTTGGGTTTGCCAAATTATATGGATCAAATTTTTTTGCCAAATTGACATGGTTAGAATTTGTTTACCAAATTATATGGCTATAATTTGTTTTCTGAATTGATATGGCTAGAATGTGTTTGCCAAAATGAATGGCTAGAATTTGATGCTAAATTGACTGGTTGGGATATGTTGCTAAATTGAATAGCTAAAAATTGGTTACCAAATTATATGGCTAGAATTTGTTTCCTAATTTTACTTAAAAAGGATGCTTATGAACTATTTGATGAATTGACTAAAACATTATATATCTGGAAATTAGTTCATGAAGGATGTTCATGAACTGTTTGACAAAATGTGTAAAACATTATGTGGCTAGAAATTGGTTCATGAAGGATGATTATGAACTGTTTGAAAAAATATTAAAATTACACCATGGCTGGAAATTAGTTCATGAAGAATGCGCATGAACCATGTGACAAAAATTTTATGCTAATAAATGGATGGATTAAATCATTACAATGGCCAATTCTATTGTATGCATTTAAAATCTTGAATGGTTAATTATTCACCTTATATAGGTGAGTATATGTGTTGTCACTTATAGCTGAAATTGAATTGATTGTTAGGGTATTCTTATTGATTAATTTTGAGTTGGCTAGATAATTTACTCAATCTTGTAAATATGCATGATTATTTTGATAATCCTCTTATGGTTGGAAAAATATCTCAGATCAGCATGAAGAACAACCTTCAATAAATATTTAAACTTTTATTTATTAAAAAAAAAGAGTTGGAATGTATTATTTTACCATATGGTAAATAGAATCAATAACTAGATTAATCTTCCCTATCATAAATGACTTTTGATGGCACTATTTTTTAGAGTTACATGTAGAAGAAAACTACATTTAAGGATTTTAACTAGCTATAAGTTAGCCTCAAAAGAGTCTTGATTTTTATAGTAGATATTTAGTTTGATCAAAACTCAATTTGATAATAGAATATCACCACTTTTATATTTCAATATAATTATTTATATTTTTCCAATTATATCATTTCATATTTTTGGTAAGGATTTATTTTTAGTTATTTACACTATTTTTCTATGCAAATTAGCTCACACCAGCCTAGAAATTGATGGTTTAAAAATATCTAAATCTCTAGTTTTTTGTTTATAATACTTTATAACTTGAGATTAACCTCAAAATTATTGAAATAAATAATGGACGAAACCATCCTCTTTTTAGACATGATATTTGGATCTCATTTCTAAGATGCTTGAATAATATAACTTATCTTTGTTATCCTATTGAGAGTAAAGGCACATACAATTGTCTTGACCTAACTAATCAAGTTAGAGTGATTTTATTATGTTATTACTGTTATGTTTTGGTTGGTAAGGATGGAAAATTGAAATTACATTGCTTTATTTTGATCCTTGTAGAATGAGAATTGGGTTTGAATAACTGAGTGTTGTATGAAATTGCAATAATTAATATGTTAATTCCTTATATATGTGATGAATTGTATTCTTGTTGTGTTATTACTTCTTGTAAGAATTTACTAAAGTTATATCCATTAAGTGAGTAAGTGGATCATGGCATGGTATTCTCTATATAACCAAGTTATGTATGTGCTTGGATAATGAAAATTACTTTATTCATGAAAATTAAAATAGCCATGATGGTGTTTAAATTATATATAAAAAATTTTAATAAGTGGAAGGATGACTTGCTTAGCCTTATGATGACCCTTCTTGTTAACATTCTCAGTGGAAGTTTAGTAGCAAAATAAATTAGTCAGGGATAAATAAATAATGATTCCTATTTGTTTAACCTTGATAAGCAAACTATGACTAGATTGATATTTTCTTCATTAGTATCTATGGGACACTCATTAAAGTGAAAAAGTGTGGAATCATTCCCATATATAGCTTCTTACATTGAATTATGTGTTATGGGTTATTTTGTGTTTGCCTTGTTAAATGAAATTTACTTATTTAGATTGTATTTGTATAAGAGGTTCATTTAAATTGTAAAGGTATTATTTGGGTATCATTCCTTGTTATAAGGAATCCAAATTGACATGTAAAATTATATGTATCCTAAATAAATATGGAAGTGATAATATATAAGATTCTAGGTATTATTTGGGTATCATTCATTGTTATAAGGAATCTAAATAGACATGTAAAATTATATGTATCCTAAATTAATATGGAAGTGGGAATATATAAGAATATCTCGAAAAATTTCATAATTTATGATGATTACCCATCTCTTTTGGTCTTATTGTTGTAAAGGCCATGATGTCCTTTTTGTCATAAATTACATACTACGTATATGTTATTTAAGGAATGGTTTCCTATTGTTAAAATTGGTGGTTTTATCAAGTTGTATCATTCTTCTATTTGATATAAGAGACATGTTGTCTCAAATCTCTTTTATAGGTTACCTTATCTCAATAAAAAAATTATATAATAATCTTAAGTGCACTAATAATTAAATTATGACTAAATCTGATTTGAGAGAGTTATTGCAACCTGGTAAAAATTAAAAAATAATATCAATCTCTTTACTTTGATTGTTGCTTGACCATTATAATGAAGTCATCCAGTGTAATAACCCATTCATAGTGATTGAATACACTTCTAAGAGACTTTGTGTGCTTAATATGTTTATTTATCTTGTAGATTGATTCACGATATATGATAGCAAAGTTTCCATTCAAGCAAATTGTTGGAATTTTTATAATGAAAGATCAAACTAGGAAATAACCCTTATTTTGAAAAAAAAAATGTAGTAATTTGGGTTTGTTTCAATTGCATCATAGGCTAGAGGTCTCAAAGATTAACTATCTAAATTCACAAATATAAAAAACCATATTGATGCAGTGCTAGTATATGCTAATAAAACTTGAATTGGAATTGAAATATATATGATAAAATTAAATAAGTTTAAATTAATAATTATGTGAGGTTTTCAACATGAGGAATTAAGAGATTTAATTTAAATTTTTAATTTTTGAAGATATAAGAGGTGATGAATTTGTTGAAATTTTTTCTTTAGAAAGGTTTGGGGGTAAGCCAAATTTTGTTATGAAAGACCACATGATACGCTTCTAACAACAAACATTCAAAATTACCAAAAATTTATAATTGATGCCAAACTAAATGATTATTAGATAAATAATATATTAATTGATATCGGTGTTTATGTAAATATATTAAAAAGGGATGTATGTAAATGTATGGGGAATCCATCAATTTAGACTTCAATAAATGTGCAATTTATGATCTAAAATATAATTCAAAGAACTATTGATGCAGGGGCATCAAGAAAATTATATAAATTTGATCAAATGCAAGTGTTTTAGGTTTTATAACATGATTTTTAAGGATTTTTAATCCTTAGATAAGTCATTAGGTGTCATTTTTAAGTTTTATTTGGCTTGGGAGAGTTTTCCACCAAAAATCTTCATTTGAAAATTTGAAATATTGTTAGCATGTTAGTAGCAATTTTGGTGTGTGGTTAATACTTCATGTTTTAAAATGTTTTAATAAGTCTTAATAGGTTATATAAAGTGTTTTTATTTAAAAATAATTAACAATAAGGCATAAACCAATAATGGTGAATGTACCATCCATGTGTGAAAATAGTTATCTTAAGAAGTTAGTTACAAGCAAGTAGTTTCTTGTATGCAACAAGATTTTGGATTGTATTAGGAGTTAGTCTCATAGGAGAAGTTTGTATATAGTTAATATGAATTTTTGGAGTCATTTATTGGATTGACATAGGATAGAGGTATAGAAGAGAGAAGTAAATGAATAATTTTGTACCCTATCCTTGAAGACAGTGATGTGTAAAGAAAAGGAATGAATGAAAGATAGTTTGTTTGAGTATATATACATATGTTTATGAATTTTCATGGTATTTCATGAATTAAAATTTATTTAATTTAAATATTAATACCTTTAAAATAGTTTTCTATTGAGAAACTTATAATAATAGTTGACAATGTTCTTAAAATTCTATATTGATTTCTTGAATCCAGAAGGCATACAAAGAATGAGACTATCTAATGGAATGTAGTGAATATGAAGGAGTATTAAAGAGTTAAGAACATTTTTATAAGGCTTATTCATTTTTTCTTTCCTTATTTCTAATTCTCAACATAGTTGACTATGTGTATACTTTGTTTGAATAACATATTCAAGAAATCTTGTTTGATTGATTTAACCTTGAAGAAAATGGAGTTGTTATGGCCTTGTGATAGAGTATAATATTATTTTTATGTCTAAAAATATTAAGTTAGGGTTTAAATATAATGATTGATCAATTATATGTCCTAACCCTACCTTGGTTGTTACAAATAGTTTGCATGTTCTTTGTATTGAGTAAAATAATCAAAAACCTACTTAGAGGATGGCATTATCAATGAAATGGAATATGTTATAGTTTTAATATATATTAGAAGTTAAAAATTATTGATTTATAACTATTACAAAGTTTTTACAAATTTTAGGTAACCAATGAGCATTGAAACCCCTATTTTATGTTGAGACCAGGTAGACTATGTTACAAATAGACTATGAAAATCATGTTTTGAATATGGTAAGGGATTGTGAGAAGGTATTTAAGGTTTTCAAAAGGTGTATATTGGTGAAAAAGACCTTATATAGGTATTATATCAGTTTTAAACACCAAATTTTTTATTTAAACCTATTTAGTAGCCTCATGGGTTTGTAGAAACCCTAGGCTAGATTAAAATACAAAAAGTTGATTATATAAAATTCTAATCCATGAAAAGTGATATTTTTTTTAGTTTTACGGAATTTATGATTATTAAAGTTATTAAAAAGGTTTTATACCCATACTATGTTTGTATGTATGAAAAATGTTTACTGAGTTGCAAATATAGCTAAACAGGCCTAAAAGGGCTAATTGGTAAAGTAGAAAGGCTAGGAAAGATATCTAGACAGTGAGTTAATACATGAAACTTCATGGAGGGTTATTAAATGATAGATATTACCTAAATATACATTTATTTTATCAATATTCATCCTTACATGATGGTACATAAGGAAAAAGTAAAAAAAGGCTACTAGAGTTAAAGAGTGGTTTAGGGTTTAATAAGACAAGAAAGAACTTGATGTTGTGATGCTGGTTGAGGTTAGTTGAGACAAGTCGGTTAATGATTAGATATATTTTTTAAGTTAACAAATTATTTTTATGGATCCCTATTCAAGAATCAAATTAATTTTACCTAAAGAAGCCTAAAGTATATTGTAGACTAGTGTTAGGGTGAATGAGAGTTATGTGGAAAAGGGAAGAAAAAGAAATTTAAGAAGTCAAATCGATAGGAAAGATTACAAATAAGATTAACATTAAAACATGATTAATAATTATTTTAACCATTTTGATATACAAGAGTTGATTAAACAAACTGAATGTTATAGATGAGTTGAATATGTCAAATATATGTTTGAGCAGAGGATGAAAGAGCTATTCTACATCATTTGGTATCACAATAGTAGTTCATTCAGAAAAAAAGTGGAGTACATCAACAAACAAACAAGGTAGATATATATTTTTTAGTTTTCATTTAATGTTTTTATTTTTTCATGAATAGTGTTGAGGTATGAGTGCAAGATGAGATTTTGAAGACTGGTAAGCTAGCCTTGAAGCTATAGAAGGATTAATAGAAGAGAGATATATTGAAATATCAAGAGTGATATGTTAAAAGTGATCTTGAAGAGAGATAAGGTGTCTTATTCAAAGGATAAGATAGATGGATTTAGAGAGACACAAGTGAGAGGTCATTATATGGCAAGTGAGATAAGACTTATCAAAGATAATAGGTCTAGATGAAACCAAAATATTTATAGACATATTAAATAAAATGAGGAAAGAGAGATAAAAGAGGAAATAAGGCATGAGAGATAAAATCTACCATAAGGAGATGATGGTGCATGAATACACCAAGAAGAAGAAAATAAAGATGAGGCAATAATTATATGAGTTATTGGTCATGATAGAATAGGTAAGAGAAATGAATATCCCATACTATGGATGGTTGATGAAAAATAAGACATGAAAGTGTCTAATAAGGAAATAGGTGAAGATAATAAGGATGCAAGCAAAGAGAGAGGAGAGAGAGCAAAAGAAGCTATTATGACATCAAATTAAAATATAAATGCATAAGTTTTATATGAGATAGAAACCAAGTGAGAAATAATATGAAGGTGAAAATCTCCATGAGGTAGATGAAGAAGGTTTGAGTGAGCAGAAAGAGGATAGTCTCATCCATCTAGATTAAGGGAAGACAAAGAGGAAGATGATCAATTTGAAGGCCTATTATAAGGATAGAAAATTAGGTATAGATGATGGATAAAGACATGAAATTTGATTACACATTTGTATATCAGAGTGATAATTAGTTAGGGAAGGAGATGGAAGACTTGAATGAATTATTAAATTCTAAAGTGATGGAAAAGTTAGTTATACCAGTTGAAGACCTCACAAAAGAGTACAATGAACATGAAGAGAGAATAATGATGTTATCTATAAAATAGGTTGAATATGTGGAGCCTTGTGGAGGCTTAAATCCCATGGAGATAAGAATTATGCATGACATTGGCATTGATTTTAAAGTGGTTATGAAGATGGAAACAAATAAATGTGACAATATAGTTATTACAGTAGTGTTTTAGGGCATGATCAACCCATATGTCAGAGGCAAAGAGAAAGGAATGAGTGTATAAGTTGATGTAAGAAAAAAATGCAAGAAAGAAGGTAGAATATTATTTAACCAAGGCAATAATGAGAGGAAAAGTGAGAATTTGAAGCATGTAAGAGTAGTAGTAACCTTAATTAGAAGAAGAAGCATGCAATAGTCTATTAGAGCTTAACTTTTTTCTTACCTAGGAGTATGATGCAGGGGCATCAAGAAAATTGTATAATTTTGATTAAATTCAAGTGTGAGAGGTTTTATAACATGCTTTATAAGTAATTTTATTCCTTATATAAGTCATTATATGTTATTTTTAAGTTTTCTTTTCCTTAGGAGAGTTTCCTACCAAAAAACTTCATTCAAAAATTTGAAATGTTGTTAGTATGTGAGGATCAATTTTGGTGTGTTGTCAATTGATCATGTTGTAAAATGTTGTCATAAGTCTTAATAGGTTATATAAAGCATTTTTACATAAAAATAATGAATAAAGAGGCATAAACCAATAATGGTGAATGCCACATCCATGTGTGAAAGTAGTTGTCTTAAGAAGTTAGTTAAAAGCATGTGGTTTCTTGTATGCAATGCAATTTTGGATTGTACTAGGATTTAGTGTTATAGGATAAGTTGGTAGATAGTTATTTGGATGTTTTTAAGTCAGTTAGTGGGTTTACATAGGATAGAGGTATGAAAGAGAGAAGAAAATGAAGAATTTTATACCATGTCCATGAAGATAGTGATGTGTAAAGAAAAGGAATGAATGAAAGATTTTTTGAGTATATATGCATATGTTTATGAATGGTAATGATTTTTTTTGAATTTAAGTGAATTTAATTTAAATTTTAATACCTTTGAGACAATTTTATGTAGATAAAGTTGCAACAATAGTTCACTATGTTCTTAAAATTCTATATTGATTTGTTGATTCCAAAAGGCATACAAAGAATGAGACTATCTAATGGAATGTACTTCATATTGAGGAGGATTTATAAGTTAATAACATGTTTTTTTATGTGTATTTATATATATGGATTTGTTTTTTTATTTTTTTAGTTTGAATGTTCAACATAGTTGACCATGTGTATATTATGTTTAAATAACACAATCAATAAATATTGTTTAATTGATTAAACCTTGAAGAAAATGGAGTTGATATGGACTTGAGATAGATTATAATATTAAGGTTATGTAATTTAAAAGTTTAGTGAGGGTTTAAATATAATGTGTGATCAAGTATAATTCCTAACCCTATCCTGGTTGGTACAGTCAATCTGGATGTTCGTTATTTTGAGTAAAACAATCAAAAACCTTCTTGGAGGATAGCATAATGAATGAAATGGAATATGTTATAGTGTTAATACAAATTATCAAATAAAAATTATGGAGGGATAACTTGGAAAAATGTTTGAAAATTTTAGGTAACTAATGAGCATTGAAAACCGTGTTTTAAGTTGAAACCAAACAGATTGTGTTGTAAATAGACTATGAAAATCATGTTTTGAATGTGGTAAGGGATTATGAGAAGGTATTTAAAGTTTGGATAAGGTGTATGTTGGTGAAAAAAAATTATATAGGTCTTATATCAGTTTTAAACCCTAAAATATTCATTTAAATCTATTTAGTAGCCTCACGAGTCTATAAAAACCCTAGGCTAGGTCAAAATACAAAAAGTTGATTAAAATTCTCATTGGTAAAAAGTGATGGAAATTTTTAATTTCAAGGATTTAATCATGAGAAAAGAATTTAAAAAGGTTTTAGACCTGCAATATGTCTGTACGTATGAAAAATGTTGATTGAGTTTCAAATATGGTGAATTGGTAGGGCAAGAAGGCTAGGAAAGATATCTAGATAGTGAGTTAATGCATGAAACTCCATGGAGGGTTAGAAAATTATAGAAGGTACATAAAGATGCATTTATTTTCTTATTAGGTTTCATTTTCAGATACTATATCATAAACCCCCTTGAGTTTATTTTGGTGAATCCAATTCATATCCTTCGTGAATATTAAAATTTAAAAAAAAAAACCATCTTCTTAAGTTTTTGCTATAGTCATCTATCTACATAGTTAAAACATATATGTTATAAGATTAATTAAAAAATAATATAAATTTTTTTTGTAAAATTTAATATTATTATATATTTGGATTCCTGTCAAAGAGTTATTCATTTTCAAAAGAAAAATCATCTAAAACCAAGTCCGTATGTAAAAGTTATGGCCTCCAAAAGTTGGTGCTCCATTATAGCACATTATGTTGTCATGTAATGGAAATATGTCACATGATATCATGAAAAATTTAGATTTATATTTTAAATGTATACAATTTTAAAACAAATTGTCTCAAATCATTTTCATATGCAAAAATTATGGCCTCGAAAAGTTGGTGCTGAGTTGCAGTGTATTACGCCAACTTCTGGAGGCCATAAATTTTGCATGCAGAAATGATTTGAGACAAATTTTATTTTTAAATTATAAAAAATTTAAATAATAATATAATTTTTTTCATGCCATCTTGTGACATTATTTCATCATGTGACTTAGTTCTATCGTGTGATAGTGTAATGCGTTACAATGGAGCACAAACTTTTGGAGGCCATAACTTTTACATACAGACTCAGTCTTAGATGATTTTTATTTTAAATTACATATATATTTGAGATGAATATAAATATTAAAGTTTATAAGAAAAAAATATATTATTTTTTAATTTATCTCATAACCTATATTTTTTAACTATGTAGATGGATGACTATACATGTCACACGATAGTAATATGTCATGTAATGAAAATATGTCATATGATGGAAATATGTCATGATTGTTTTTAAAAAAAATGCTATCAAGTGATACCATGCTACCAAGTGACAACATGATATTGAGTAGTAGTATGTTGCTGAGTGATAGCTGCTAGCGAGTGACAACATCATGATGCTATCAAGTGACAACACCAAGGATGTAACTTTTGTATAAAAATCAAATTAAGATGATTTTTTTTTTAAATTTCATATTTACTTTAATTAAATTCAAATATATATGTACTATATATAAGTTAAATTATATGGATGCTCCCATAATTATTTTAAATCATTGGTGAGCCAACCCCTAAAAAATTTACATCCCAAAAATTTAGGTGAATGGATCCGATATACTACTCCCAAAAAATCACCAAATATAATTTACTAAAAAGTTAATATTCATGAATTGATTAATATTCACCACTAAAATTTTCTTTGTTTCTTAGTATTCATCTATACATGAGCGTACATACAGAAAAAGTAGGAAAATGCTACTAGAGTTAAAGAGTGGTTGAGGGTTTGATAAGAGAAGAAATAAATTGAAGTTGTGATGGTGGTTGAGGTCACTTGAGACAAGTTGGTCAAGGATTAGATATATTTTTAAAGTATATATATATTGTGTTTATGTAACTATCTTCAAGCATTAAAGTATTTTTCCCTAAATAAAGTTAAAGTTATTGTAGTCTTGTATAAGGGTGAATGAGAGTTGTGTGGAAAATCAAAGGGAAGATAGATATGTTTAAGAAGATAGAACTATCAAGAGGTCAAATAGAACCTGTGTGTTGTAACTTTATAAATATATTCATCATATCTTAAATAATCCCATTCTAACATAACATCGTGTATACATGATTATAATCAAATAAGTGAAATGATAACATTTAACTATAAGTATTACTTTGACCAAAGTATGCATATAGTTTAATGATCCATTAGATCAATCATTATCACACACACACACACTCAATTATATTTAATTTAATCTAAGTATTGATGACTCTAAATGTATGCATGAGAACTATCTCATGATGATAATTGTTAGGGTCATTAGTCCTAGATTACTAAATAATCCATTTATAAGAATTCCATGCATTTATCATATATATTAGAATTTAATACCATAGTAATATAATACAAGAAATAATTGAAATAATCTCATGTTAACTAATAACAACTTATTATCACCAAAATATTTCCTATGTTTTGATACATTCCTAAGTCCATATTCCATTAAATCAATATTGCATATAATTTTTTTTCTAACAATAATCATAATGTTTAAGAAATTACCAATTTAGTATAAACATCCCATGTTCACAAGTATTATAAATAAAATAATATAATTCAAGAATTAATCAATAAATTCGAAAAAAATCAACAATAATAAATGTAACATTTGTTATTCTATTTAGCTATATATCAATTTCCTCATATTTTATAACTAAAAAATATTTTAAAAATTAATGATATGCATCACATTTTACATATGAATAAATATATTCACCTAAATAAAACATCTAATTACTACCCAAATTATCCATATAAACATGTATATCAAATGTGTCCACTTATATTTATTTACATTTAAAACCCTTAGCCATTGATTTCCAAATGGCATAATGTATACATATAAATGGTCATACATGTGTGTGTATGAATTATTAATAAATAATATATATTTGTCTTTATGTATAATCCATAATTACATTTATATGTATTTATATAGGTTCATATCATAAGTTCCCTACTTATGAAATATAGATTCATATTTAAACAAAATATAAATCAATTAACACCATAAAACATTCAAAAACACAAAATGAATGCATACAACATAAACTATTAAAATACTATTACATACATATGGTACATAGATTTATTGAAATCATTAAAGACATGTTTAATCCAAAATTAAACCTATAATACTGTAAAATAGTTCATCTAAACCATTTTATAAATTTTTAGACTCAATTTAATTCAAATAATTAATATACTATAGTAAACATCAACCAAACATTTTATTTAACCATATTACACATAATTGGTTGGCATAAAGAATAATCATTTTACTAAATTATATCCCTATCTTCATTCTTGTCTATTGTTATATTGTTAAAGACAAAATAGACCACAGTCCAATTCAAAGAGAATTATTATAAATAATAATCCAGTCAACCCATAAAAAGTAACTATAGTTTATATTTTTACCCAGACTTGTTATGAAAACCCAACCTAAGTATATACACTAATATATCATTAAAACCAAGAAATATTAACCCCATGGTAAAGGTAATTGAGTAATCACACTCAACAAATAATCATTTATACACAGTCCAAAAATCCTTCTTTATACATAGTTGACTTTCAATAATTTATACAAAGTTTACATGCAAATGTTTATAACGAGATGTCACAAAATCCTCTAAACATAGTAAATTCATAATCATATATTCATAATCATCTATAATTTTCTATACACAATCAGCTCAAGACAATATATTCATTAAAAAACTATAACTTGTATACACTATCGACTAACAATAATATATCCAAAATCAACTATAACTTGATTACACAATCGATTATCTAACATGAGTATATCTTATAACAAATTCCATTTTTTAATAATAACTAAGGCTTATAATGAACACTAAACCCACATAAATACATTATTATATACTCAACACCAAATAATCTAAAACTTATGTTATAACAATTGACTCATACTTATTTTTCTAGACCCTTCTCCAAAACAAAATATTGACTTTGGATAATTTACAAAAATGTGGAATTAATATTGTAAACAGGTGTATTCTTTGTAAAAAAGACCTTAAAGATAGAGATCATCTGTTCGTGAATTGTTCCTTCACTCAGCTAGTTTGGAAGGAGATTCTCAATTTGTGGGGTATTACATGGATTCACCACAAAAATGTGGAATTCTCTCTCAAAAGCTGGTACTGCCCCTCAAAGAATCCCAAAGTTCTTTTTTTATGGAAACTTACTCTTCCCCATATTTGGTGGGGAATATGGAAGGAAAGAAATAATCAAATCTTTAGAAATAAAGAACTTCTCGAATGGGTGGTAGGACAGAATATCATTAGAGCTTTAAAGGAGAATTTTTTATCACAAAAGAATCCAAGCTCAACTTTCCATGTGGATAATCCCTTAAGGACGGATAATCCTATTGGTAAACCTGATAATCCCAGATCAGGAGTTACTTGGAATGTTCCCCCTCAAGGATGGATTAAAGGAAACTTTGATGGTGCTGCCAAAGGGAACCCGGGGAATGCAGGTTGTGGTGGAGTTTTGAGAAACCATATGGGAAAGGTAATTGATGTTGTTGCAATCCCCATTGGTAAATCAAATTGCCACATTGTCGAAGCTACAGCTGCCCTTCAGACTCTCAAAATAGCTGTGGACTCAGGATATCCCAAATTGTGGCTTGAAGGGGACTCATTGAATATTATAAATATTCTTAACAATATAAATACTATGTCTTGGACCATAGAGGATAAGGTAATAGAGATGAAAACATTAATAAAAAAATTTGAAGAAGTGATTATAACCCACACCTTTCATGAAGCCAATGGTGTTGCAGATTGGCTAGCTAATTGTGCAGTCCGGGTAGGTCAAACAGTGAGGTGGCATGAAACATTAGAAAAGAATGTGGATTTGAGGGCACTCATTCTTCATGATGCAACCCATGCAAAGGAAGGAAAGATTGGAGTGTAATAGAAATAT
The DNA here is from genome assembly GCA_037957365.1 of Torreya grandis. NCBI lineage: Eukaryota > Viridiplantae > Streptophyta > Pinopsida > Cupressales > Taxaceae > Torreya > Torreya grandis. Next base: position 2,835,989 of record JARHVA010001804.1, on the reverse strand, counting down.
AATGAGTAGGAGGAGTGGCAGCGTAGGGAAAGGACAACAATCATTAAAGAGGAAGGCCCTCAAGAGTGAGAAGCAGATCCTAAATAAGCACAAACAAAGCCGACTTTCCAATCAATTTGGTAGCAGGTGTGATCATTGTAAAGACCATAGCAATTGGGTTTCAAAGAAAATGAGAATGGCATGCGAAAGGAAGGGAGAACCCCAGAAACAGGAACCCAAGAGCTGTGATGAAAGGAAAGAGAAACAAGAAGTCTGGAGAATTCTATAGAAAGGAAAAGTTGTGAGCTATATGGAAAGACTCCATGGGTCAAAACTGCATATCACTACGGATTTTTTCAAAAATTGGACTGATGAAAGGGTCACCCTGCATGGTATCACCGTGAACTTAACAGAGGATTTTATAGTTGAGGTTACAGGGCTGCCTATAGATGGACTTAAATTCTCCAAGCAGACAAGCATTTCGAATGAGGCCTTTTGTAAGTTCCCCAAAATGGATGAGGAAGAACAAAAGCTGGTCAAGAATGGGGATTTCTATGAACTGGATCAGATTAAATGGATATGGAGGGATGTCTTAAGCTGCATAAGGGAGTACTTCATCCTAGACGGAAGAAGTAAGCGAGTGCACAAATTCCACTTTGTCTTCCTTAACCATTTTAGGCACAAGGTAAGTTTGTCTTTTCCCTTTTATCTTTGCTTCTCCTTGGTCTAAAGTTTATATGGTCATAGGAAAAAGGAAACGCGCCCTATCCTACATGAAGGCCTTATTCTGCTAATCGAAGGCTATTGCAAGAATAATGCAATGGTAAAGCACCCTAAATAGGGGAAAAATAAGGAGTCAGGGAACAGAAAGAGTGAAAGTGTAAATGGGAAAGGCAAAATCAAGCTCTCTAGTGCTAAAAAGTAGAATGTAGAAGAAGATACGGAATGGGAGAGAATTGAAAAACCCAGGGAGGAAAACTTGAAGGAAGAAGAAGGAACTGAAAGCTGGGATACAAACTCTAATGAGGATGAAGAATGTCCTGAGAAGAATGAAAAAGATGATGTCAACACAGAGGAGGATTCTGCAAACAAAACTGAAGATACGGAGGAAAATCAGAAAGTGTTAGAGGATGAATTTGTCCAGGATGGCCCTGTTGAGGACCCAGCTTTAAAGAATGAAAAGGAAACTACAGGTCAAGATGATAATCAAGATATGGATATGGAAATTCAAACTAGAATTAAAGAGTGGGAACAAGAGGGTCGAGAGGATATCTTTGAAGAAGCCAGGAACAGTCCCAATAAAAATTATGAGGAATGGAGAGGGAAGAAACAGAATGATGAAACACACACACCAATGACTTGGGTTAATTGCAAAGCAGAGGCATCTTCCCAATTTGATTCTTGGACGTGTAGGGAGATTATGGATCTCAAAAGGAAAGTGGAAACTATGGAAGATACCCTGAAAGCTGTATGGAACAAAATTAACAATATGGAAAATTAGATAAGAGAGATCCTAGTCAAGCTCAAAGCCTATGAGAATAACCTCCGGGAACTTATTAAGGACAACAAAATGAAAATGGAGGAAGTTACATCCAGTATTTGTGTTGTTGCTGTCAATATTGGAAAAAGAGCCAATGAGGAGACCAAAGCCTTGGAGGGACCTAGCAAAAGGATGAGACAAAGTTCAAGAAAGAAGGTGACACAAAAAGGAGCCACGATGGCGGCAACCACTACCCAGGATACTGTTATGAAAGGAAAAGAAACTATGAAAACGATATTGGAACTAGATGAATAATCTAGTTCCTCTTGTTGGTTATGAAACTGGTCCTGTTCTTTGTTTTCTTTTTGTAATCCTTTGCCTTTGGTGTAACCAGATCTCTGTTAAATCTAGGTTTTGACCGGTAGTCTTTTTGGTGGTTTCAAGTCCATTAAAAACCTATTTTTGCTACTTCCTTGTTGTAGTTTTTTAGGCTTTGCCTATGGTTTTGGATGATCTTTCTTTCTTTCCTTGTACTAGGGTTTTGGGGCCCCTTCAAAACCTGCTTTTTCCATAATCTAAAACAATTGACTCATACTTCATTAATACCCAATTGATATACACACAACCATATATACATAGTCAAATATCATCTCACAAAAACCTCATTTTTATATTCCAAAAATTGAAAACTAACCTAAGTTGTATGGATGTATAATCATATAGTCATTTGACTAAATATATAATTGAATCAAATAAATACACAACCACTTCACTATGTTTCACTAAATCAAATAAATACATAGTCAAGTAATGAATATAGGAAACCGTGGTTTGAACCCTAAACCAAAGTAATGAATTTAAGCCATTTAATTAATACCTAGATATTTAATCATAAATAAAATAAAAAATAGATACATATAAACAAAAGACACAACCATACAAATAAACGAAAAAAATTAATGCTCAATCGTTCAATAACCACACAAACATTTTTTTTTAGTTATTACCCTAACCATTTGTATTCATGTTATACATAGTTGAATCATGGATTTGATTCTATGGGGGAATTAATTCTCCCATAGGTTCAAATCCTTGATTCTAACTAGGGTTAAAACCATTTAAATATTAATTTATTGAAACCCATAACAATTTCATCAAACTTTATAATAAGAATACAAATTTTTTAAGTGAACCAAAATAAAACCCTATCTCTATATTCTCTGAAGTAGTATGCCCTTGTCTACAATTAAAATTTATTTTATTTCCTCTCTTTCTTATCTATCTACCATATCTAACCTCCAAAATCTAATAACTCAATTCCCTTTATTACTTTCATAGTCTATTACATGCATTAAGAAAACCCATAATATCATGGTAACCCATTCTCTACCATAATTTCTCCTAGAAAGACTCACCATCAAACTAGAAATTCCAAGCATTCTTACCACATATCCATAGCTCAACCACCAAACTAAAAATCTCCTCACCATTTCCTTTCAACTCGTAGTCAAACCTTTTCCATTCAAATTTTTCATGGTTCAAATGACCAAGAATAATTAAAACTAAATGATGATACTAGAATTAGTGTTGACATGATATTATCTTAATAAACATAATGATTGTGTTTAATAAAATTCATATCCCAACTTAATAATTAAATGAAACATTTAAGAAATCAACACTACATACCTAGGTAACCATTAGGTATTTAGTAACTAAGTCATCCTATGTACCCCTTAGGTATAGGTTAAATAAATAGTATAACAATCACTTTGTTATATGTTCAAAAATGCAATTTGTTTCAATGTCATGTGTATATAAATGTTTTAATAATGTTTTTTATTGAATTATTATAGGTACATTCTTATAATGTTTATGTAGTCGTTAAAAATCAAAATTATTATAAAAAAATACCATTCTTAGAATATATAATGGCAGTGATGGTGTAATCATAAAAAATAATAACAACTGCAATAAGAAAAATTAGCATCAAAACATTGATCTAGACCATATTAACATATCCAATCATGAATCAACCAAACACAATGAAATTAAAGAAATCATGCATTTATTCTTCTATGTGGTGTGTGTTGGGTTCATTGTTGAATCTCAGCACCTCTAACATTTCCATTTGTAGAACCTTCCCTGATGATACTCTCCCTCTATACATGTCTAGAAAATAGACTTTCTCCTACATCAACAAAAAAAATTCAATTGGTAGTTATCCCATAACCATGATAATAAATACAAATGATACTAAAATAGAATAATATTAAATAAGTATAATACACATGCATTTAAAGTTCATGTAAAACTAACAAATCAGGTAATGAGTCACACAAATAATTATTATATGTTTATCCATACATCATCATAAGTAATAATAGTTTGATACATTAATAATTAAACAAAATTAACACCATAATATCTATTTTATAAGGAAATTAAGTCTAGTGAGGAAATCGAGATGTAACATCCTTCCCCGCTAAAACTAGTCATTATCCTTATGACAATTATTTCAAATCAAAGTTCTCAAATCAAATAACATATAGTACTAAACCAATAAAAATAATAAATACTAAAAAAATAAATGTGGAAACATCCTATATAACTCACTGTACTCCTCCCAAGTGGAAATATCCTTAGAATATTATTTCCACTAAACCTTGCATTGTGACTCTTCCCTGTTACACAAATTAAGTTTGCAATTGTATTTTTCTTGACTGGTTATACTCTAATCACCCTGGAATCTAGAACCTATAAAACATTCCAATACAGTACATGAGAAGGGTATACTAAATAATTTTCAAGATAGGACACATGAAAAAAATTATGTAAGAGAGATAGATCTAGTGGCAAGGCAAGCCTATACTCAATAGGATCGATCACTTCCTAGACCTCAAAGGGTCTGACATATCTTGGTGAAAGCATCACTTATTTACCAAACTTAATTGAGCTCTTATAAATATTAACCCCAAAAAGTAATTTATCCCCGATAGAAAAATATCTTTCTATCCTTTTAAAATTAGCATATATTTTTTATTTATCATTGGATTTATCCAACCTTTGTCTAATTATCTTGACCTATTCCTCCATTTCTATAATCAGTTTAAGACCGAAGACCACCCTGTCTTCAAGATTGTTCTAACTGATTGGCATTTGAAACCTTCTTACATATAATTCTTCAAATGGAATCATCTTTAAATATGATTCGTAAGAGTTATTATAATCAAACTCTACTAGTAGATTATTCTCTTCCCACTTGTATTACTTATCCATGAAATACATTTAAATAAGATCTTCTAGAACTTGATTTACCATCTTTATTTGTCCATTTATTTATGGATGATATAGAGTGCTTAAATTCAAATATGTGCCTGAATATGGATTTAGAGTCAACCAAAACCTAGATTTTATCCTTAAATATTGATCTAAAATGGTATTCTATAGAAACCCATGCAATCGGTACAGTTATTTGATGAATCGTTTTGCAAGCATTGGTGCATCATCAGTCAAATTTCTTGGTATGAACTATGCCACCTTTGTTAGCTTGTAAAATACCACAAATATCATGTCATGTTAGTTTCATGATAATGAAAAACCTTTGACAAAATCCATACTAATTACCTTACACTTACATTCTGGTATAGCATGAGGATACAATAATCTTGTTAGATGCACATGTTCATCATTCACATGATAACACTCCAAATAATGGGACACAAAATATGTTGCATATTTTTTATTCCTTTCCATACATAAATATGTTTTAGTTCAACCATGATCTTAGTCACTCTAGAGTGAACTATAAAAGGGGCATTGTGAATTTCCTTTAGCACTGTGCACCTCAAATTCTCTCTATCAGGTATATACATTATGCCATTATACCCTTAAAGACCATCATTATTCAAAATAAATCCTTTGAACTTAGGGTTTTAAGCATCATTTGAAAAATATTTCTTAACTTTATCATATAATTCATCTCCATGGGAGCATTTAATAACTTGATCATGAAAGGTACTCCTGATAATATCCAACATTACTATATACCTTCTATGACTTAGTTTATAAAAAACTCTATCCATGAGCTTAGTAACTCTAGGGTGAACTATAAAATGAGCATTGTGTATTTCATTTAGCACCATGATCCTCAAAATCTCTCTATCAGGTATATACATTATGTCATTATACCCCAAAAAACCATTTTTCAAATTGACTCCTTTGAACTTAGGGTTCTGAGCATCCTTTGACAAAGATTTATTAAATTTATCATAAAATTTATCTCCATGGGATAATTTAACCACTTGATCATTAAAGGTACTCTTGATAGAATCCAACATTACTATATACCTTTTATGACTTAGGGTATCAAAACATCTATTTTCCTTGCCTTGATGTAGCTAATATCAAAATCATAGTTAGATAAGATCTCTAACCAACATCTCTTATGAGCATTTAAGTTTAGTTGGGTGAAGATATATTTGAACCCCAAGTTTTCAATCTTGACATCAAATGGTTTCCCCAATAGATAATGCCTCTAACCTTGCAAATCATCAAAAAATTATCACAATTTATAGATCATATGGAACATAATTTGATTCATATGGTTTAATCTTCCTAGAACCATATGATAAAACTAAGCCATCTTACATAAAAACTCTAGAACATCCATATATGGATTAATGATTATTGAGAACTCTCCATTAGGATTAGGAACTCTTATCATAGGTGTTGATGTAAGTCTCTTTTTCAACTCTTCAAAAATTTTATGGCACTTGTCTAATCAGACTAAAATTTGATTATTCTACTAAAGAGAGGTAATTAGGTTAGCTATTTTTGAGAAATTTGGAAAAAATTTCATGTAATACCTTATTAGTCCCATAAAACTTCTTACCTCATACATATTTTTGGTGTTATCCACTTCATAATAGATCTTATAATTTTTGTATCAACTGAAATTCCATCTATGAAGATAATATGTCCCAAATATTTCAATTTCCTCTAGTAAAATGTACATTTAGATAACTTAACATAAATTTTGTGATTTTTAAAATTCTACAACACCAAATATTGATGTTTTAGATGTTCTTCCATATTCTTAGAATAAATGAGGATATCATGTATAAAAATTAACACAAAGTGATCTACATAGTCCCTAAAGAAACTATTCATGAGATTCATGAACATTTGTAGAGTATTTGTTAACCCAAAATACCACACTATAAATTTTTACTATTGATATTGAGTTCTAAATAATGTTTTATGAATATCTTCTCGAATCCTTGACTGGTGATATGTTTCTTGGAGATCTATCTTAGATAAAATAATTTCCCCATGTATTTTATCAAAGAGATCATCAGTGAAAGGTAAAGGATTCCTTTTCTTTATTTTTGCTTTGATTAACATCATATAATCAATACACAAGAAAAGATTACCATCCTTCTTGATGAATATGACTAGTGTATGCCATGGTGACAAAATTGGTCGAATCAACCCTTTAGATAAAGACTCATGTGTTTGAGCATTAAACTCAACCAAATATATAGTCATCATCTTGTAAGGTGCCTTGGATTGTAGTTTTGAACTAGGTATTATGTCAATTGAGAAATCAAACTCTTGTTTTTGTGGTAATCCCAATAATTCTCCTAGAAACACATCTTGAAATTTCTTAAGGAAAGGGTAATCCTCAATGGATAGATTATTTGTTTCCTCCATATCATTTATTTAACTATAAATGTTTGATATCCTTTTTTTGTGATCCTTCTTAAGATGAATTGAGAAAATATATATAAGTTTCAACTCCCTTTTCTTACCCTAAATCTAAGTTTGATTCCCAAAACTATTCTAAAATTTCACCTTTTTTAGATATTAATCTACCTTTACTTTATGCTTAGAAAGATAATTCACCCCTGAGATTAGATCATATGACCCTAGTGGAGCTACATAGATATGTACTATATTAGTGAATTTAGGGAATTCAATTAGATATTCCACTAACCACCTTATGAATTTTTCCTTGACATCATTCGCATATTACACTGACCATGCATTTTCCATTGAACTAGCTTCTCTAGACAACTTATAAATCATACATGGAGAAATAAAACACTTAGTAGCTCTAGTATCTATCAAAATGGAGATAAGTTGACAAAAAATATTACCTAGAACCTCAATATGTGTAATTTTAAAATAAACGTGATGATTATTAACAACTACATGGATTCTCTATTGAAAGTTCCTTTGATGCATAGTACCCTTAGCTTTTACTTTAAAATTTCCCTAAGTACATTACATGGCATAATGATCACCACTATAGATGAAGCATCTGATATGTGGTCTTTTCCTTTCTAAGTGTTGGTTCCCCTTAAAACCTAATTTGAATCCACCATCTACTTTATTACTATCGAAGAAGTTACTAAACTTAGCATTCTGATTTGTAAACTAATTATTGTAATTTTTGTTCCTTTTCCAATTGTTCTACTTAAGAGTCAATTTGGAACCTCCAAAATTATTTGTGAAATTATCTCTAACCTAAACAAGGGATTTTAGTTTTGAATCCTACTTAACTTCCTTCTCAAATACCTAATCCATCGTAGATGGCCCATGCACATCTACCTCACATACAATTTGGGGTTTTATTCCCAAAATTAACATTTGGATGTGAAACCTTTCATCTACTTGATACTAAGGAACATATTTTAGAAGCTTGAGGAACATATGGCCTTGATTTAGTCCCTCGTTTCATGCATGTCCATGAGAATTTGATCTAACTTTGTAGCTTACTTTGTGGTAAATGGGCTTGGATCTACTGAAGGGTTGGTGTTTGAAGTAACCTCACCTCTAGGTCTACCATACACCTTTATCATTTATTATTAATAGGAGAATACAAATACATTAGTGAAATCATTAAGTTATATAGGTTGAGCCTCAGCTCTGATACCATAATGTTAGAACCCCACTAGGTTTAACTAAAAAAATGGTAATTTTAAAATAAAACATTACTTTAATAATCAAAATAGATTATTGCCAATTAAGATAAATTAATTTATCTTTAAATAAATGTATCTTTCATAATAACAAGTTATAATTCATTTAGATAATGATCAACTAACCACATTTAATGGAATTGCAAAGTTAATCTATCACAAAATGTATAACTACTAAATAATAACTCATTCAAGAGTAGAAAGTTAATATAATAATTTTATACAACAAGAGTAGCCAATCTACTATTTATCAAGTACAATAGTATAGTTTTTTTACATCAGAGTGTATAAAAATAAATAAAATATTCCATGAAACTAATGATTATACATTAACTCATTATATGTATATAAACTAAAATCTTGAGTAAAAGTCTCTATCAGCTGACTATTGGAGGAGAACGAGAGTATTATAATAGTGCATTTCTATACCAACCATGGACCATATATCTATTGAAAATACTAACTAGGTAATGACCCTCCCTTCACAAATGAGCATATGATAATGATGTAGGTATCGATAAGTCGACTATAACCCATGTGTTGTAATATTGTAACTGCATGCAACATATCATAAATAATTTCATTCTAACATGACATCCTACATACATACATATAATTAGAAAGGTGAAATTATAATGTTTAACTATAAACATTACTTTGGCTAAAGTTTTCATATAATTTAATTATCCATTAGATCAATCATAATCACACACTACACACAATCAAATTTAATTTAATATAAGTATTAATGACTCTAAATATATGCATCAGAATTGTATTGTGATAGTAGTCATTACTATCATAAATACCATATTACTAAATAATCCATATACAATAATTCTATGGAATTCTCATATAGATTAGTATTTAATACCATAGTAATTAATTATAATAAATACTTGAAATAATCTTATGTTAAATAATACCAACTTATTATCACCAAAATATTTCCTAGGTTACATTATAGTCCTATGTCCATATTCTATTAAGGTAGTATTGCATATTATTTCTAACAATCATCACAATATTTAAGAATTTACCAATTTTTTACAAACATCTTGTATTCAAAAAAATTATAACTCAAATAATACAATTCAGGAAATAATCAATAAATTATAATCAAATCAATAATAATAAATACAACATTTATTATTCTAATCAACTATCTATCAATTTCCTCATAATTTATAAATGAACAACATTTTATAAATTAGTGATATAGATCACGGTTTGCATATAAATAAATATATTCAATTATAAATAAAAATCTACTCACAATCTAAATTATATGCATAGACACACACACACACACACACACACACATGTATATGAGGTTTTATGAACTATTCATAAAGAATATTTATTCATCTTTATGTATAATCCATAATTACATTTAAATATATTTATATAGGTTCATATTCTAATTACCCTACTTAAGAAATATAAATTAATATTTAAATAAAATATAAATCAATTAACACCACACAAAAATCAAAAACCTAAAAAATATATATACAACATAAAATATTAAAATATTGTTATGTACAATATGGTACATAAATTTATTAAAACCATTAAATACATGTTTAACCCCCAATTAAACATCTAATGCCCAAAAATAGTTCATCTCAACAATTTTTCAAATGTTTAGACTCAATTTGATTCGAATGTTTAATATAATGCAGTAAACATCAATCAAACATTTTATTTATCCATATTACACACAAATGATTGGCATAAGGAATAATTCAACTGAATAAATTATATTCCTATATTCATTCTTTTATATTTTTCTATATTTAGAGATGAAATAGACAACAATTCTATTCAAATAGAATTATTATAAATAATAATCTAGCCAATCCATATAAACTAACTGAAGTTCATATTTTGGCTCTATCTTGTTATGAAAACCCAACCTGAATATATACACTAATATATAATTAAACCCAAGAAATATGAATCCCATGGTAAAGATAATTGAATAATCACACTCAAAAAATAATCATTTATACATAGTCTAAACATCCTCATTTATACACATTTGACCTTCAAAAATTTATACATAGTCAACATATAAATGTTTATACTCAAATGCCAAAAAATCCTCTAAATATTGTCGATTCATAATTATATATTAAAAATTATCTATAATTTTTTATACACAATAAACATAGAATAATATATTCATATACAACTATAACTTATATACACAATCAACTAAGAATAATATATTCACAATCAGCTATAACTTAAATACATAGTCAATTATCTAACCTGAGTATATCTTATAACAACTTCTAGTTTTTTATATTAACTCTAGATTATAATTAATACTAAACCCACATAAATATGTTATTATATTCCTGACACCATATAATCAAAAACATGTGTTATAACAAATGACTCATAATTAATTTATACCCAATTGACACACACACACAACCATGTATATACAGTTGAATATCTTCCCGCAAAAACCTCATATATATTAAAAAAATCCAAACCTAACTCAAGCCATATGTAAAAATAAACATATAGTCATTTCACTAAATATATCAATAAATCCATTAAATACACAACCACTTCACTATGTTTCACTAAATCAAAGAAATACATAGTCTAATAATTAATATAAGAAACCTTAGTTCAAACCCTAAACCGAAGTAATTCATTTAATCCATATCATTAATAAGTAATAATTTAGCTATAAATTAAATAATAGACAAATCCATATCAATAAAACACACAACCCTACAATTAAACCAAGAAAAATAACTCCCATTAATGAAATAACCACACAATCATTTTGTTTTCAGTCTTACCCTAACCATTTGTACGCTTGTTATACATAATCAAATCATGGATTTAATTATGTGAGGTAATTAATTATCCCATAGGGTCAAATCCCTAATTCTAACTAGAGTTAAAACCATGTAAACATCCACTCATTGAACCCCATAATAATTTCATATTAAAATATACAACATGAAAACAAATTTTTAGAACGAACCCAAACAAAACCATACCTCAATATTGCCTAAATTAGTATGACCTTATCTTCAATTAAAATTTCTTCTCTTTCCTCTCATTATTCTCTATCTTCCATGGCTATCCTCAAAAATCCAAGAACTACATTCCCTTTATTATTTTCATAGTCTCTTGCATGCATTTCAAAAACCCATAATATCATGGTGACCCATTCTCTACCATAATTTATCCAAGAAAGACTTGCCATTAGACCATAAATTCCTAGCATACTTCATACATCTCCATAACTCAACCACCGAACTAATAGTCTCCTCACTATTTTCTTCCAATTCATAGTCAAACCTTCACCATGCCAATTTTTCATGGTTTAAATGACCGAATAATAAATAAAACCAAATGATGATTCTAGAATTAGGGTTGACATGCTATAATATCAATAAATATAATTATCATGTTTAATGAAAATCAAATGCTTATCCCAACTTAATCATTAAGCAAAACATTTAAATAATCAATGTCACATACCTAGGTAACCATTAAGTATTTAGGAACTAAGTCATTCTAAGCACCCCTTAGCTCTAGGTTAAATAAAGAGTATAACAATAATTTTTCTATATGTTCGAAACTATAATTTGTTTCCATCTCTTATGTATATAAATGTTCTAATGGTGATTTTTATTGAATGTTTGTAGATACATGATTGTAAGGGTTATGAATTCAACCAAAATTGAAGTTATAAAAATAAATATACCACTATCATACTATATAATGATAGAAACAACATAATCATAACAAATCATAATAATTATAATAAGACGGATTAGCATCAAAACACTAATCTAGACCATATCAACACATACAAACATGAATCAATAAAAAATAATGAAATTAGACCAATCATGCATCCATTATTCTATGTGGTGTGTGTTCAGTTCATTATCAAATCTCAACACCTCCAACATTTTCATATGTATCACCTTCCCTGATGATGCTCTCCCTTCATATATTTCCAGATAGTAGACATTTTACTGAATCCACCTCATAAATAGAAATGGTAATTAGCCTATAACCATGATAATAAATAAAAATTTTACTAAATCTAAATAATACTAAATAAGTATAATCTACATGCATTTGAAGCTCATGTATAACAAAAAAATCATGTAATGAGTCACACAAATAATCATTATATGTTTGTTCATACATCAACATAGATAAAAATAGTTTGCTACATCTATGATTAAACAACATTAACCCCATAATATATATTTAAAAAATTAAGTTTAGTGAGGAAATTAAGGTATAACACTTCTTATTTTATTTACACCTTCAACCACAATTAGATAAATATAGTTACTAGAGTCTTATGCCTTGGTTGTACTCAATTTTACACCCTTTAAATCATATTTATACAAATTACAATCCATGTTTTGTGTTGGCCAATATGTTTCACATAATTTTTTAGAGGGAAATTGGCCAAATATTCAACTATATAAGTATATCAATCATAATCCTATTATTGTATATCATTGAGCTATATCTCACCTACAAAATAACTATTATTCTAATTAATACATATATAAATACTTTAATCACTTCCCTAAAGCATCCAAATCCAAAACAAATTTGAAGGAATTGCTCCAGTATAAGTCTAAAAACCATTATAAGGTCCAAATAATAAGTTTATATTTGAATAAAATATATAAAATATTGTATTTGATACTAGTATTACACTAATTTATAACATATATAGCTATGTAGGAGAAATATGTGAATATTTATCCTTATTCATGGTATTGGAATATATTAAGTACTTAGTGACTATTTTGACCACAAGTCAAAATAAGTAAACCCCCTAAAGTAAAAAAACTCATATAGGGGCCTATTATAATGTTGTAATGTGTGTCATGGTCCTTTTTATGTGATTTAATGTGGTTTTAGCCTTGGGCATGGTAACATTTAGTCTTTATGTCATTCTATGTCATTTAGTGGTCATATTAGGCTCATTTATGAAGGTGGTGCAGTTTTATAAGAAAAAGAAGTGTTATAAAGTCTTTATATATGTATATCATGTTATCCCCTATATATTTCCTTGTTAGTAATGTTATTACTAATAAAAAATTGTAGTTGCTCATCAAAAATCAAGAAAACAAGTAAGAAAGAGGGAGTTTCAAAGGTTTTAAAGCCTATGGGAGAGAGTGGCACACAGAAGAAGATTATGGAGTGAATTTTAAAATTCAATGACTCTATTTACTTGCTTAATCTACTTTGGTTATAAGTTATAAAATTGGACCAAAACTACTTTGCTCCTTCATCACCCTTCTAGACATGAATAACTAGTTAACAGGTTTCTTCTTGGTACAACTAGTAGAAGAGGTTCCAAGTAAAATTACTTTTTGGAATGATAATAAACAAAGTTAAATTAATTTTCATAATATGATATCAAGTACTAGTTATTTGTACTTAATGAACCATCCTTTAAAAGTGGACTGGTCTTTTTTGCATGTTTGTCCCATACCTTACATGTTTCCTTCTTATATGAGTAGGTTTATAAAATAAAATGGTTTAAATTGATTATATAGTGATTATATATCATTATCTCATTATTACCACATTTGGTTTCATTTTAAAAGTGTGTTCATGGGTAAAAAATGTTAAGTTTTAGGTTGGACTCATATGGAGTGACACACAAGTTTTCACCATCTATAGAGGATTCATTTCCTTTTGATGGTCCCATGTCAAGGTGATATAATTTAATTCATATTATAAATGTATTTTTTATCTCTTATATTCCAAAATCAGATCCAAATATCCTCACATGGAATTGCAGTCAAAAATATATAATACAATTAACTTGGTCCACGACTATCATACATAGTCAACTACATGAGTTGTGTTAGACCCTGAACATGTTCATAAAATATTAAATGAGATTAATAAGATGATTAAAACATTATTATCATATTATTTATCAAATTAATTTGAAAAAATATTGAGTAATTAGCATGGGGCAACTTATCCTTTTCTATACACAATCCCCTACCATTAATGAACACATACAAGTGCTTGTAAGAGAATATCATGTTGAGACAAGGCATTTGACTATTTTAAAGTTCCATATGATGTAAATTTTTAATTTTAAACATTAGAAAAGTCTATAAATGATTATAATACCTTAACAATGCACATTTTTGATGATTAACCTTACTGCCCTGTATACTAAAAATCGACAGCTATAGGTGGCCCCATAAAGGCTTGAAAAGTGTTGCTCAGGGATATTAGAACATGTTTTGAGACCATTTTTGAGGTCTTAGGTTTTTAAATATAACATGGAAACCATGTTTGAAGTTATTTATTAGAAATTATACCTAAGGGGTTGTATCCATATATGGTGACTATGTTTTAGGGAGAAGTTCCCTAAAAAATCAAAAACATGGCCCTAATCACTTTTGGTGCTCATGTTTGATGGGGTAGCATGAGGTTTGGAAGAGTATGAATGCATTAAACTTGTATAATTCATGCAGGAATATTATTTTTCAAAATTATGTGGATGTTGGATAAATAAATATGATGTTATAAAGTTTCAAAATCATGCATTCACACACTATAAACCTTCAATGTTATCTATAATGTTAAGAATCCAAATGACCTTCTACCCTTGTTCAATTAGAAATAGTCCATATTTATGGTAATTGGTCTTATTAAAATTATAAAATCAAGTTATTAACTCAAATAACATTAAGGAGGGTGAGATTACATGGTCTTTATCCATACCATTCACCTATAGGTGGACCTTGCTTCCAAAGAGGCCAAATACATTTGACTGAAGGCACCTCTAGAGTCATGGCATGTATTTTGGAAGATTATAGGTATGATAAGAATGAAAATTTGTAGGTTATTATTGTTTCAATACTATAAAATGAGCTTAGGGTTTAGGGCACAAGTTTAATGTATTTATCTACACCTACAAGACCACATTTTTCTCCAAAGTAGTCAGCTATAACTGACTATGAAAAAATAATGATATATAAGTCTAAATAATCTTGAGGTTGACTTAAAATAAAACATGGTGTGAGTATGTGATTATTTTATATTAAATTATATGACTTAAATGATGTCTTATAACATGTATATAGTGTCAAACATGAAGTTTCACTTAGAAGAAGGTCCCTTTTTTTGAGGTGAAACATAGTCAGGTCTAGTTGAGTGGGGTATGAACTAAAGGAGACAAAATGGAGCATGGAGAGTTTTTAAATTTTGTGAATAAATTAATTATTATTATTTTATACTTAAAATATGTTTTATATAGGCCAAAAAACATAGAGATGTTACCAAGGTTTAATCTATAATTCATATTTGTAACTGTGCATAGTCAACAAGGTCAATAAGTATATTTAGAGTTTTGTGAATATTGAAAGTGTTATGAGTGTGAAATAACCATAAAAATGGGTATATATTACCATAATTACTCTATTTAGACATACATACTTCCATTTATCTTTCATATATAGAGGATATTCCATCTATTCTATCTCAAATAGAGGGTACTCCAAATAATAGGAAAAGAGCACATTTGGTAAGCATATAAAGAAGAGATGTGATAAGTGTCTTAATAATGATATAAGGTGGATTAAATATTTTCAATATAAATGTAAATACTTGAAAATACCCTCACATACATGACAAGACACTCATGAGAGGTGGTGAGGGACAAAACACAATCAACATCCATAGGCTTAGTATAGACCTAGTGTCTAAAAGAGGTCAAATATCACTTATCAAACCAATTTAACTTTGAAAATAATTTTAATAACTTAATAGACAGGTATTAAGCATGATATAAGCTTTTGTGTGAAGGTGAAATCATAACAAAGACATATTTTGACTTAAGCCAACTCAGACCTACACAGAATGGATAAAAGAGCTCGAGAGGGAAAATTTGAGATCTTATATGTGTATGGACTATTTTAATGGGATTATAAAGAGTTAGGGAATGTAATATATGGTCCATAAAAAAATTATTTAATTTTTTTGAATTATTAAACATCACATCTTCATGAACAATCCTTAGAGGGTAAAATGTCATTAAACCTTGTTAAACCCTTGCTAATAACCAAATTGGAAAGATTAAGTAGGAGATGAACCTAAAAGATATATTTTGGATGGGAAATAACTTTAATATTGTATATTAATCTCCAAATAACCTTCTTATCATATTGATTTGTACCCTACTTGTATGTACAAGGCATAAAACTAGTTTCTTTAAAAAAATTGTGTTTTATAGGTTCAAGTGAGAGTCAAAGTATGCACTACACTTTGGAATATATATTAAGACTTGAGATGACCCCTCATGTAAATTAATTTTATTAAAATATCTCATAAGTGTATTTTAAAATGCCTTCATTTCAGCCAGTTAAAATTAGCATGCTTAACAAACTAAGTGAGAGAGTGAAAACATCAAGTGGGAAGACTTTTAAGGGCTTCTTGAGGAATATAAGGCCATGAGAGATCATAAAAATCATCATACACTCCTTTTTATGTATCACATTGGAAAAATAAAGTCAACCATGGTGCCAAGTGTGCAAGGTAAGTGAAAGATGAGTTATTTAGACTACAAGCAATGATAGCTCATGTCCAAAATAATATTGATGATTAGGTATGTAACCAATGCATGTTGGATCAGTATAAAACTCCTCCATATTATTTTAATCATCACATATATCCCTATTCTATCGTGTGGTATTCTAAAGACACCAAAGTATGAAGGCAATTTTCTAAGCAAGTAATGAAGAATCCTACACCAAATTTTAGGATTTTCATGTTTTGAGGGACATTTGTCAAAATAGACCATGAATGGTATATTCCATATTCCTCTATCATACATTTTTAACTCATTTTATCAACATGACACATGTCTTATTAACTCTTGTACTTCATTATCTTCTACTCTCTATCAATTTCTATAAGTAGTGGCCATTTTAGTTCTTGTAGACTAATACCACACCATATATGGCAAAGCCCTCCTAAAATGACATTTGATTTTTCCTTTAAACATTAATGCAAGTATTTTTTTTATTTCATGAATATTTTTCTAAGTGTCCAAAGTGATTTAATGTGATGTTATGTGATAATATCGTATCCTTACTTATCCTTATCCACTCATGTTTATGCAATAATTCCTATTATAACAGGTCATATAGAGTGTAGCTAATGTGTTAGTCTAATTTTAAGTCCACAATTATTCTTATCGGGTTAAATCCACCGTTTGGTTCAATTACCTTGTGTTTTCTCATGCATATCATGTCTATGTTGAAATACTTATGTTATAATTCCATAGGACTTGGAAGCTAGTTTTTAGGTCTTGTTTCATTATAATATAGTATGTTGGTCTTGTGGAAACCCTTATAGCATAAAAAACCCTTATATTAATTCCATTTAGTCAATTTCATATCCCTTTTCCCATAAGCAATTAACTATTCTATGTGATCATCACTTCAAGGCATATTTAGGGAGATATCCCCTAAACCTAAAGGTCTACTTATACTATAGGTGCACACATATACCTATAAGTATTCCCATGTTGCCCAAATATGGAGGAGTCTTAAACACCCTCCTCAAGGGTATAATATTTGGTGTCAATATTTCTGGCATGCTTGATGGGACCAAGGTCCAAGAGAGTGGAAATATTTTTGGTGTGTCTTTCCTTTAATAAGCTTTTGGAAGAAAGCAAGTTAGCACCAATGGTGACTCCAAATAAAATCTTCTAGTTGTAAGTATCCTAGGTATCTATTATTGAAAATTTTGATCAGTTATTATGTTACTTTTTACCTATGAGGTTGATATGAATAACTATGGTCAATATTCCTACTATGAACCTTCATATCAACCTTTCTATGAACCAAATTATATTCCTGAATAGTCCTATGAAAGTGGTTATCAATCTTATGAGCCATGGTATCCCTTTGGTCTTCCATTTCCCTCTCCATATGGACATCATGTAATTATACAAAATTTTTAGGAAGGTAACCAATAATTCTATAAAGAAACACCTTATTATAAATCCCAATATGATCCTTACCAACCATGACATGATGCCTATCAACCTCAAGAGGATTCCTATGTCTTGTCATTAGGAATTTGATTATTCCATGGATTTTGCATCAAGATATCATAAAGAAAGATGTAAATACCTTCAAGATATAATAAAAAATTTAAATATAGACTCAATCCCCATCTTACATCAAATCTTTATTGACACTCATACCATAGTTGTTATAGAATGGAGACAATATGGTAACATGGGATGATGAGTATGGTGTTCTCCCTAATAATCTCATGGACTGGCTAAGAGGAGATTCCCAAAGTTGTATGTAGGTTTTGTATATACTTAAAGAGTTAGAAGGAAATTGATGGGAGATAAAAGAGCATATAAACTTAGCAAAAAAGTGTGCCCAATGATCAATAAGTAGGCTAAGGAAGTGGGAAAACAAAGAACTTGAGAATGAATATGCTGATGTTGAATATGATTAATGAGGCTATTATAAAGGTTCAACCTATAATTATGTAAGTGTTTTTCCTTATAACAAGCCCAAATTATCATTTCCTCATGAGCTTTCTAGTGAAGTCCTCTTTCTTAAGTCCATTTACAATCCCTCTAATCAACCTCACACTCCATCTCCAATCCATAAACCCTCTATCACACCTCATCTTTAAACTCAAATTCATGAGCCTATACATAAACCTTACACCCCACCCCTTCATAAAAAATAGCCCATTTTGAGGGAATCAAATGAATTGGAAAGAGCTCAACTCATAACTAGTCAAGAAGATGTCATGAGTAATTATGATGATAAAATCACCATATGGAATCCCATTGGTGAATGAAAGTGTAATTATACCTTGTTAAATAAATAGAAACACATTGAAGATTATTTTGAAACTATCCATGATGAATGTGGCCAAGACTTGAAGAGGGGTATTTAAAGAAAACCCCATACCTGTTATCCATGATAAAGAAGCTCTTGAACATGATGCCCATGAGAAGAATGAAATATGGAATACAATTCATGGCATAAACCAAGAGTATGATCAGACAAACAAATAAAATCCTTATCATAAGGAGTATACACCTGATCATGAGGTCATTGATGATCATCTCAAGCATGAATATAAGTGTGTTATCAAGAATGAAACTGAACTTTAATCCATTCTTCAAGAAATTACTATCCTAGAAGAGTTTCATGAGACTATGGTATAATATGTAGTTCTTCAAAATTAATCTATGCCTCAGACTAATTGTAAACCACTCTCAGATGCTTTGGAGAATAAATAAGATCAACTTGATAACCTTATACATCAAGAAGGGAAGGTTGAAAAGGTGATGGTTCTAGATGATAATGAGAGTAAAGATGATTGGAAACTATAAATGAAGCTTTTCCAAGAGCTTTAAGATATTTACCAAGTAAATGTTCAAGTACTTGAGAAGGTGGGAAATATTTTTCCATGGATGACAATGATAAAGATTGGGTGGACTATGACAAGATCCTTGATGAGCTTTAAAAACATGCAGCTAAAATGAAACCTAATCTTATTGAGAGCACCATAGAAACAAAGAAAGAACATTTCATTAAACCACAATTAGAGTATATATTTGGGGAGTCCTATGATAAATTTGAGGCTTTTGGATTCAATAGGAGTGTATTTCCATAGCTAACCTAGTTATAGCTACTTGGTTTTCATTAAACATCACGCTAATGAAGTTAGAAAATATCATGAAGAGGATGGAAGCATCAATGCAAAGGTTTAAAAGGATACATACCTTATTAAATCATTAATTCCATTAAGAAAGAGAGATTTAAATCTTCTCATTTAATACAAGAGGAAGTGTTTCTTTTAGATTAGTTTGTGTTTTAGCTAGTTAGTTTGGTTTTTTGTGTGTGTCCCATAAGTGCTCATTAAGTATAAATGTGTTTTTTACTTAGTTTATTATCTTGTGTGTTGTATATTTTTGTTTTTATTGTGTTTTGGTTTTTTTTAATGCAATTTAAATGTAATATCTATGTATATATAACTCCATATCCTAATGGATAGGAAAAACGCTACTGGTCTTGGGCATAACAAGCATACCACACTTGAATAATTTGACCACAAGTCAAAATAGGTCAACCCCTATATTAAAAACATCATATAGGGGAATATTAGAATTTAATAAAGTGTTTCATGGTCATTTTAATTTGTTTTAATGTGTTTTTATCCTTGGTCATGGTCATATTTAGTCTTTATGTCATTCTATGATATTTAGGGGTCATATTAGGATCATTTATGAAGGTGGTATACTTTTATAAGAAAGAAAATATTTGTAAAATATTTATAAACATACCCCATGTTATTACCTATTATTTTACTTTCATTAATTTTGGTACTAATATAAACTTGTAGGTGTTAACTAAAAATCAAGAAAACAAGTAAGAAAGAGGGAATTTAAAAGGTTGTATAACCTATGGGAGAGATTATAACATGGGAGAAGATTATGGTGTGACCTTAAAAATTAATTTAATACATTCACATGATTAATATAATTTTTAATTTCCAAAATTAGACAAAATCATTTTTCTCCTTTATCACCCTTCTAAACATGCAAAACTAGTTAACATGTTTCTTTTTTGTACAACAAATAAAAGAGGTTTCAGGTAAAATTCATTTTTGGGGTGATATTAAACTAATTAAAATTAATTTTAATAGTATGATATCAATTATTTGTTTCTTTTACTTTAATAACCATCCTTTAGAAGTGGACTAGTCATTTATACATGTTGTTTCCCATACCCTATAGATTTCCTTCTTATATGAGAGGGTCCATACAATACAATGTCTTAAATTACTTCTAAAAGTATTATAAATAAATATATAATGATCCCCATATATATATATATATATATATATATATATATATATATATATATATATATATATATATATATATATATAATGTATGTATATTTTAAAAAGTGTTTTTATGGGTAAAACATCTTAAGTTGTAGGCTAGACTCATATGGAGTGACTCATAGGTTTTCACCATCTGCAAAGGCTTCATTTCAATTTGATGGTACCATGTGAAGATTATATGATTTATATATAGTTATCCATGTCTTTTTTTATCTCCCATCTTCCAAACTCAGATCCAAATATCCTCATATGGAGTTGTAGTAAAATATATATAATACAATTAACTTACTCCATGATTGTCATACACAATCAACTGAGTGAGCTATGTTAGAGCCTAAACACATTTATATAAGAGTAAATGAGAGTCATAAGGTGATAAAAAAATTATTATCACATGATTTATCAAGTTGAGTTTACCAAATAATGAGTGATTAGCATGGAGAATTGTATCCTTTTCTATACATAGTCTTTTACCATTAATGAACACATACAGGTGCCTGGAAGAGAATATCATGTTGATATAATGAATTTGACTATTTTAAAGTTAAATTTGATGTAAAGGTTCATTTAAAACCTTGATAGAGTATATAACTCATTATAATACCTTAACCATTTACATTATTTATGATTGACCTCATTGCCCCTACATACTAGAGATGCACACCTATAGGCGGCCCCATAGAGGTTTGATAACTATTGCTTAGGCATCTTGGAACATGTTTTGAGATAATTTTTGAGGTCTTAGGATTTTAAATAGATCATGTTATCCATTTATTAAGTGATTAATTAGTAGGCAAACCTAAGGGGTTTTATCCATATATGGTGACTATGTTTTAGGGAGAGGTTCCCTAAAAGCTGCAAGATAGAGCCCTAGGCACTTTTGGTTCTAATGTATGATGGGGTAGCATGAGGTTTATAAGAGTAAAAATGAATTAAACTTATATCCTTCATGAATAATTATTAGTTATAAAAATTATGTAGATGTTGGATAAATAAATATGATGTTATAAAATTTTAAAATCATGCATTAATAGACTATAAATCTTCAATGTTCTCTACAATGCTGAGACTCCAAATGACCTTCTACCCTCAATAAATAAAAAGCATTAATTTATATGGTAATTCATCTTATTTAAATTATAAATTCATGAAGTTAACTAAAAGTAAATAAAGAAGGGTGAGATCACATGGTCTTTATCGATACCATTCACCTACAAGTGCACCTTACTTCCCAAAAGGTTAGTTATAGTTGACTGCAGGCACCTCTAGACTCATGATATGCATTTTTGAATATTATAGGCATGATAATAATGAAATTTTTTATATGAGGATGGTTTTAAGACATTAAAATTACTTTACAGTGTGGGGTGCATGTTTAAGGAATTGATTTTCACCAACATGACCACATTTTTCGCTAATGTATTCAACTACAACTAACTATGACAAAATAGTGATTTATGAGTCTAACTAGTCATAAGATTGACTTAACCTAAAGAATGGTGTGAGAAATTTAATATATTAAATGAACTTATATGACTTAAATGATGTCTTATAACATGGATATAATTCCAAACACAAAGTTTCACTGATAAGAAGGTCCTTTTTTTAGGTGAAACATAGTAAGGACTAGTTGAGTGGGGTATGTATTAAATTAGCTAGCATGGAGGGTGGAGAGTTTATAAAAAATTTTAATACCTTAAATATTATGATGGTATCCTAATAATATGTTTTATATAGGACATATAACATAGATAGGTTCCTAAGGTTTACTCTATAGTTCATGTTTGCAACCCTACACAGTCAGTAAGGTCAAGAAGTCTATTTGGAGTTTCATGAAGATTAAAAGTGTTATTAGTGTGAAATAACCATGAAAATTGGTATATATTACCATAATGAACCTATTGATACACCCATAACTCCATTTTTCCTAATAAGATAGAGGAGATACCCTATGTTCTATCTTAGATAGAGGGTACTCTAGAGAATAGGAAAATAATAGTTTTGGAAAGCATATGATGAGGATAAGTGATAAGGGTATCAATAATGATATATTATGGCTTAAATAGTGGTAATATAAATGGAGAGACCCAAAAAAACCCTCACATACATGAAAATACACTCAAGTGAGGTGGTGAGGGACTAAACACAGTCAACATCCATTAGGCCTAGTCTAGACCTAGTGTCTAGAGGAGGTCAAATATCACTTATAGGAACAATTTAACTTTGAGTTGCATTTTATTATGTTAATTCAGAGGTATTAATCATGATATAACCTTTGGTGTGTATTTGGATTCATAAGGAAGACATATTTTAACTTAAGCCATCTTAGACCTATACATAATGGAGAAAGGAGATTGAGAGGGCAACTTTGAGAGCTCATATATGTACAAACTCTTTGAATGGGAGTATATGGAGTTTGGTAATGTTATATAGTGTCTCTAAAAAATATCTAGTCAATTTTTAAAAAATATTTAAAGTCACATACTCATAAATAATACTCAGAGGGAAAAATGGGTCTAAACCTTCCTAAACCTTTGCTAGTAACTCGATTGGAAAGATGAAGTAGGATAGGAACCTAAAAAATCTATTTTGGATAGGAAATTACTTTTATATTATAGAGGATTCTCCAGATAACCTTCATATCATATTTATTTATACCCTACCTATACAAATAGGGTATATAACTATTTTATTTGACAATTTTTGGTGGTTTATAAGTTCAAAGGAAAATCAAGGGATGAAATCCATTTTGGGATATATATTGGGACTTTATATAACCATTCTTGTCAATTAATTTATAAAAATATTTCACAAGTGTCTTTTCAAGTGCCTTCATCTTAGCTATTCAAAACTTGCATAGTGAACAAGCTAAGTGAGAGAGTGAAAACTTCAAGTGGGAGTACTTTCAAGTCCTACCTAAGGAATATAAATCCATAATATATCTTAAATGGTTTCATACACTCCTCTGTATGGATCATATTAGAAAATTTAAAGTAACCTTGGTTTTATGTGTGCAATGTGAGTGAAAGAGGAGTTATTTATACTGTAGGTAGTGATAGCTCATGTCCAGAATAATCCTAATGATTATGAATACAACCAATGCAAGTTGGATCATGTATAAAAACCCTACCTATTATTTTTATAATAAATTTTTTCCCTAATTTTTTGTGGGGTGTTATAAATATGCCAAATGATGAAGGCATCTTTCCAAGCAAGCAATGAGGAATCCTATGCCACATTTTAAGAGTTTCATGTTTGAAGGGACATTTGTCAAAGTAGACCTTTCATGATCTATTATATATTCATCTATCTTACACTTTTAACTCATTTTATTAGGATGACACATGTGCTAGTGATTCCTTGACTTCATTCTCTTCTACTCTCAAATTCTATAAGTAATAGCCATTTTGGCTCTTGTAAACTAATACCACACCATGTATGGTGAATCCTTACTATAATGAAATTGAATTTTTCCTTTGAACATTAATTCAAGATTACTTTTGAGTTCATGAATATTTTCTAAGTGTTCAAAGTGATGTGTGGTGATTTTAAGTAATAATCTTTGATCCTTACTTCTCCTTATCATCTCATGTTTATGTAATATTTCATATTATAATAGGTCATATAGAGTGTAGATAATGTTTTAGGCTCATTTCAAGTGTAAAATTTTTCTTAGAGTGTGAAATCTATCCTTTAGTTCACTTACCTTATGTTGTGTCATGCATATGACCTCTATGTTGAAATACTTATGTTAGAATCTTATAAGACTTGGAAGCTATTTTTTAGGTCTTATTTCATTATGATATAAGTATGAAGGTATTGTGGAAAACCTTCATGTGTGTCACCCCATTAGAATAGTTTCATTTTATTCAATTTATTATCCCTTTTCCCACAAACATTTAGATAGTTTAGGTGATAAGAACTTCAAGGGATATTTGGGGAGTTATCCCTTAAACCTAGAGGTATACTTTTATTATAGGTATACCCACATACATATAAGTATTCCCATGTTTCCCAAATCTTAAAGAGGATTGAACACCATCCTCTAGGGTGAAATATTTGGTACCAACAATTCTTATCCACTTAGAGAGGTGTGGTCGAGGTTAACTCAACCCATGCTTTCTATCTCATTGATATGGAAAAGGAAAGTTTCAAAATTTTAGATAGGTTCTCAAGGTGAAAGAGGATGATACTAGAAATAGACACATTCCTATTCTCTAATATCACACATAAAAATCTATATCTCTATGAAAGTAAAAATGGCTATAATGGATTAATTTAGAAAGTCTCAAAAGGGAAAATCCACTAGATAATAGATGTATATAGATTCTATAAGAACTCAAACATTATCCAAAGTTTCCCAATTGGCATAAACACTCACCTTCCACATATATGTAACCATAGACCCATTCCATACCTATAATAATACTTTTACTCTATAAAAAACTATAACATAACCTAAACAAATTAAGAACCCTATCTTTATAATATTTTCTATTTATAAAATGTGCAACAAATCAATCATATTAGTTTAATTACATTCATATTTTATTAATCTATAAATATATTATATAATCTATATTAGTCTCAATTTTTACATTATTTTAGAGAACTAAATAAAAAATAAGATATAACATATTTTTTGACCTATTCCTTATCTTGAACATAGAAAAAAAATTCCTCTAAAGTTTTGTAATTATATATTAGGGTTTCATATTTAATCATTAGGGTTTCAAAAATATAATTTCATATTTTTTATCTCCCCAGATAATGTACTAATCTATTCTTCACTCTATTGATATTTATGTTTTCATGGTCATATTTTATGCCATTTAATAAGTATACCTAAAAAAATTATTTAATTTTTATCATTATTAAATAATTCAATAATTAATTGATTCATTGGTTTCTCATTCAAACTTAATGGGGTGGTTGTTCTTTCATCAACCAAGGATTTCAATATTAGTGAAAAATTAGTGATTGATTTTTATTTTATAGAATATTTTATTTGTATGATATATTTATCATTATCATCTAAGATGGTAGCAAATATATTATTGGTACTCACATACTAACAAAAATATATTATCCCTTTAAGGTGATATATTAGGTTAAGTGGTTTTAAAATTGAGCATGATCATATATATATATATATATATATATATATATATATCATATGTATCTAAAATGGATATAATAGATGAAATTCAAATTCCTCATTCTATTAATGTAAATATTAATAACAAAAAAATAGAAGTACAACATGTTGTTAACGATGATATACATGAACTTGAAACTGATTATCAATATGAAAATAAACATATTAATAAATATCATGATAAAATACATCCTAATGAAATTGATAGTGTAGACATTAAAAATGTTTCAACTATTTCTCAAATTTTAAAATAAATTGGTATGAAAACTCCTGATATAAATATAGTCATGAATATAATATTAGAAGGTAATATTTTCAATATTGATAAGTTTTTCACATGTGAGGAACAAAATGGCCCTTTAAATGATAGGTATATATCTTTTATAGGTATGGATTCTATAATAGGTGTTAATACTATTACTATTTCTACTATTCCTTTGTTTACACCTATGGGTGCACATGACACCCACACATGCTATGGGAGAAACATAAGGTTTTAGACATATTACTATAAACCTAACTACAAAACATTTTTCTATATTGTAGTGTTATTGATTGTGTGACCTCATCCATTGTTACATAGTTTTATATGCACAAGCTTTAAATCCTTATGTAAATAGATATTGATCTTAAAACTAATGTTTAAGAATTAGAACAAGTTATTATAGGTGTACTATGGAACTAATTCTCACATGTTTTTAAATTATCTATTGGTATATAATATTTAATCTTATCCCTTACCTACAAGATTTTATTTTTCTATTTTTTTTATTAATAAGCATAAACAATTGTTAAATTATGAACATCCAAATTGTCTAATATATGTATATATTAAGAACCAATTAATTTAAAATAAAATGTTAAATTACACTTTAATATTTGTATAAATTACTGAGAAGACTAGGGTACTTATATTTTATTTGTATATTTGGTTATGAGACTATGTGCAGGTTGAAGGAAGGACTGAAACTAGCTTAGAAATTATTCAGAACTAGAAACCAACTATCTATACCTACCTAGATGGATCTAGTAAAATATGGATGTCTTGTGAAATTTAAATCCATAAAATTCATAATAAAAACATGATTAATATGTATAGGAGTATTTTGGATCATTCTATACAATATTAGAATTTTATTGTTATGAATAGGTCCATAATGATGTGTACTTGATTTTGGAACCATAGCTCCAATTTTTACAGTAAGAATAGATAATAAAATGGAATCAAATATATGGGCCAAGATGACATGAACCCACCCCCCATTAAGTGGTTTATCACTACCTGTATTTCCAATATACAAAACATGTACATTTCTTAGTTAGGTGTATATTTTTAATAGTTATCATTTGGTATGGATGAAACATGTAAATTATAATTCAACACTTGAAAATATTTAAAATTGAATTTGATTATGTTAATTAGTCTTGGATAAGAGTTAATCATTTGAAGGGTGTTTTTTATGTTAATTGGTATTCTTATCAATGTGAATATGACACAAGTACTTTTGATAGGTGATAGATATATGTTTGATAGAGAGGAAAAATATTAGGCTCAATGTGTGTAAATATTTGACTCTTTGGGTAACTTATTTTACCTTTTATATGGGAAACATGTGGGATAAATCATTAGAAAGACTTAAATTAAATAAAACTATTATTTTAGGGTGCATAAACAATTATGGTACAATCACATGGTTTTATTAAACCAAAGCCATCATAGTATAACTTAAATCATAAACAAAATATGGAATAATGATCTAGTGATCAAGCGATAATATAATTATGATAATAAACATATAGGCACAACTAGGGAATTCATGTATGTGATTTATATAAAATCAAGAATACCGAGCACATATAAGGTGAATGGATAGGAAGTAGTGTGAAAAAATGTCATGTATGTACTCACAAGTCATGTATGGTATAAATAGGTGATGAATGGCATTTTAAAGTGTCTTATCTTTGATTCATGTGTCTATAAAATACCCCATCTGATTGTAGACATTACAATTCTATATTTGAAGGATAAATAAAGTATTTACCTTAGTATGTACACAAACTTTGTATTTGGGATAAAGCTCCAAGAATATATATTTATCAATGAAAAACTAAAAATAAACATGTAAAAATCTATGTACATATAATATAAGATATCTAAAGTATAATAGATCACTGAAACATTTGAAATTTAAAGAGAAAATAAAGAATACATGTGTAATTATGTGAATCATTTTTCCTATGAAATATTTTATACTGCGGTGATTATACCCAAAGGTTAGTGGAGTTGTGTAAAACACAAGTTTGGAAGATAAATTCCTTGACATAATGAAGATGGAGAAGTGATTAATAACATATTTACATAAAACCTCCACCACACTACTCATTTTATTGATCTTGAACTTGTAATAGGTTTAACATGGAAAATGTGAAGTTTCATACTAGGCTTGTATGTACAGGTATAAACTCATAATTGGTTCAAGCGTAAATATTAATAAAATGAATCAACCATTGTATAAATATTTTAGATGTATAATGTTACATTTAGTACATTCAGTGCCAACCCATACAAGGAATTAAACATGTATGGGTTGCATGGAATATTAACTTAGCTCCACCACTCGAATATTCTCATTGTAAAATACATGAATATATTTTTCACATGAACTTAGGGCATGATGGAGTGTATAACAGATACCATGAATTTTAAATAAGCATTTGTTGTAATGGGAATTAAAGTATTGTTCATTTAATAAAATCAATTACATTTGGTTTTTTTTTCATGGATTGAACCTAAAGAGGTGTAGTGAGGGTGTGGGTGGAATAGTTTATGTCTTCAGCTGAATAAGATATTCATAAAGAACACCTAGATCTATAACCACCCTAATTTCATGTATATAATTCATACATATTTTTAAAAATATTTTACTACATGGAACTTATGTATTGAAATATGTCCTAAAAACATTTTAAAATCACCTGTGTGGTAGAAACACTATTAAAGTATTCAATATTATAGGACCCACCATAAGTTGTAGCACAATAATCCAAGAACATTTTTAATATTTCTATCAAAACCTTTAACTATCTTGTTTGTATCCATAAAATCCAATAGTATATATTTTATACTAGTAAGGAGTGACCTAATGAAAATTCTTTCACTTAAGCCATTGTCTACCATCAAAATACATCTATGTAATGAATAAATGTAGGTGTGTATAGAAAATGATGTTAAAATAGAATAATCATCTAGAATATCACTATTATAAAATAAAGTTGTAGTTAATTATATATATATATATATATATATATATATATATATATATATATATATATATATATATATATTTGTCCAATGGATTATCATATGTCACAAGATTTTTTGAATTGTAAGTTATGTGTAGCTCATTATTAGTCTAAGTTTTTGTTGTTACATGATTTTAAAAATGGTCAAATATTATATTAAAGTTTAATTACCATTAGTTTTTTTCCCTTGAATAACTTTTATGTGTACATAAATCATTAATATCAATAGTATTGTCATCACTGAGATATATAATCTTAGTAATTAGCAAAAATCATTTGTGTGTATAGTGTCCCATGCATCTATGATAATGACAATATACATTATTTTTATATCCATTAGGTGCACGTATATTCATATAAAAATATTTTTGGGGATGAGTATGTTTAATTTTTCACTTAAGTAATCTCTATAATAGCTTACAAGGAGGTTTAGGTAATAATGAAATTTACCTCCTTTGTGGGGATGAAAGGACATTCTAATTAGTAGGTTAGAAAAGAGAATTAATTATGTATTTTAATCATTCTTAGTATATTTATTTTTTATATTTTAGTTTTATTTTATTTAAAAATTTAATCTATAAATGGTTGGAGGATTAACTACGTACCCTATAATATTCATAAATATGAACATAAGTTTTTTATGCTTAATCATATGGCATAAGTCATCAGATGATTGGAATATATTGAACATAATAGATTTATGGATAGAGAAAATAAAAAATTTCATGAATATATATTATATATCATTTTAACCATTTACATTTTCATGTTATGAAGTATGGTGTTGTAATTAAGCACATAATCACTAATTGGTCAATTTGGTACTTGTTTAAGATTTACAAGTTGAGCATACAAAACATTATTACTGATATTGATTGAAAATTATTATAAAAACTAAACATTTAAAGGATTAAACATGTGAAATAATTGGAATGATAGGTACTAAAACATCTAAAATCATATCCCTTAATATTTTTTAATAAATAAACTACTCGACATAGTTTCATTGGAGTCATTGTCTAAACATGTTGCATGAAAAAATCTTAGGTGTTTCTCAAGATTACATTTACCATCATATAATTTAATATTATTATCTAAAAAACCTATAGGTAAGTGATAAGATGAAATATATTGGGTTAGGGATTGTGAATATATTATTGATAATAATTTAAATGTATCTCTATAGGATAACCCTTATCCAACTACAATACATTAACTCACATATTTATAAAAAACTACATGATAGATTATTTCATATAATTTTCAAATATAAGAGTCACATAATTATAATTTTTAGGGATAGGCACTAAAATTTGAGGAAAAACTTGTTTTACTCCCACATCATGGGTGGTAATCACATGTATAATCATAGGTAAATAAATATGAATATTTTTAATTTTAATATTTGTATAAACACTTATTTTAGATTCAATATATCTATTTTTTATTAATATAATTCAATATCCCATTTTTTTAACTTAGATATGACAACCTTAATATTCTATGCATTTTTGCCTCTAAAAACCTTATCCAACTCATGAGGTTGATGAGAAATTCTAGTTTGAAATTTAGATAAAGATTTAAATTTTGAATGATCTAACCCATTAAGGTCATCAATATTAATTATATATTTCTATTCATTATTTAATTTATTAATATACTATATAATAGGTTTTTAATAATTGACAATCTGATCATGTACTTGTATATTCTCATTATTACCATTTTTATTAAAATAAAAAGAATCATTAATTTTCATTTAAAATATTTTTACCATTATTTAAGGAATAAAATTAATATAAAAAATCTCAATTTGGACACAAATTAACATATAACTTTATCTAATATGGACTATGACACTAGATTTATTATATTACATATAGTAAGATCATAAAAATCCCAAAGAATGATAGATAAAAGAGAAATGATAGTTACCTTAATGTACAGGTATTAGATAAATCCAATATAAAACCAAAGAAAAAAATTTTAAACCCTAATAACAAATAATGAACCCCAAGGAAAACCTTATGTTTGATGGTGCTTGAAAAAAGGGTTGGGTTTATAAATTTGTTTTACGTTATGCTTTATTAATTACCATAAACAAGTGTAAAAATATTCATATTCATATTTTATAAGACATATAAATTAATTAGTTTTGAATATACAATAATAAGTTTAATTGCAATATACTATTTCTAGAACTAACCAAGAAAAAAAAATTACTTAGTTTTTGAATATTTTATTTGGGCCGAAGATTATGTATAGGTTGTATAAAGGATTTAAAATAGATCAGGACTCACTTAAATCTATATATTGATTATCCATACCCACATGGATAGTTATAGTAACACATTTATTCCTTTAGAAAATTTAATTCATCCAGTCACTACCAAAAATGTTCACGTAGCTTCTTCTAGACTATTTCAACACAAATCAATCCCATTTCTTATTATTCTTTTTTAAAAATATTTAGAATTATTATTTATGTACACATCCATAACTATGCCTCCTTAAAATTGAAACCCTAGCCCCACTTTTGACACTAGGTTTACTTGAAAATGTAATTCAAGAGATGGGATGAGCTAACCCAAACCACACCCCCCCTCTCACTATGTTTTTGATCACTAACTATGTTTCTAATACTTTGAAGAGGTATTAAACCACAAACATTTTTATCAGTTTTAGTGTATGTGTGCAATATTCCTACTTTTGTCTGGATGAAACCTATAAGTTGGCTTAGAACACTTAAATATATACAAACTTGACTTGGCTTGGGCGTTCTAGATATGGATAGTTCTACTTAATTGAATGGTTTCTAGTTTGGAATATTTAGGGATTTACCTCACAGTATGTAGATGATATAATTCATATTGGTAGGTTATAGATAGATTTTTAATATATATTAATATGATTAGTTCTAATTTGTATAATTATATGAATATGTGGGTAACTTATTTTACTATCGATATGAAAAAAATATAAATTGATTTATAGGAAAAAAATTAATATAAAAAAGTGAGTGTTCCAACTTACATAACTAAATATGATATAAGTGGATGGTTTTGGTAAATTAGAGTCATTTTAGGAATACCAAAGGAAACTATAAATTATGAATCAATGATTAAATAATGATGACATAATTTGATTAGGATAATAATTAAATTAAGCACAACATGGGATATTATTATAAGTGATTACTATTAAAATCATAAAGGATGATCCCATATAAGTTTAATGGCCAGGAAGTGTATGAAAGAGTTGTGTATGTACACATAATCATGTATGTCAAATAAAGGTCAAGACTACAAATTTAAAGTTTTGAATACCATATTCATATGGATACATATTTAAGTTAATTAAATTTACATTATATTATAGTAAGTTTGATCTAGAATGGCACATTTGAGCTTTTCACACATCATGTTTGGATTATAGATCTAATGATTAGTTATAAAATAATTTTTTTCCATAGATTACTAATTATAATGCATTGTGTTTTTTTAAGACCTCATTTTCCAATCAATCCATCCCTTAAATCATTTTTCTCATAAATTATTATCACTCTTTATCATAAACACCAATGAGAAGATTTCCTCTGCTTAGTTTATAAAACATAATCAAGAATACAATTAGCCTATTAGTGAAAATGCTCTCCTAAAAAACCTAATGGATGATAAATTTTTTTAAGATATATTCAAGAAAGGATTGTTTTACCCATTGCATGAGTTCATTGTATTCAAATTATTATAATATTTTGATCAGTTATGTCATACTATTGAGGATTGCAAAGTTAAACTCCTTTATATGAATAAATTAATAAAGTATATTTATAACCATCCAACTATTTTTGGAGAATTTTTTAAATATAATTTAAATTCCAATGTGAATTATACTAGGAATGATAAAAGAATAGTAGTTAACATAGTGTCATAACCCACTACTTTTTTAGTTTTATCATGTCCTTAAAGGAGGTAGTTTTAATATTTATCTAAACTCGCCATGTAATTTTATAAAATTTATTTGAGTTTATTATTATATATCTCCCTCCCAAAGAAGAGATATATATGAGTAGGCCATAATCTAATGGAATTTTAAATAATCCATATTGTGATTATTGTCTATGAATAGGACATTTATCTAATAAATTAATTACATGACAAAATATTTGATAGATAGAAACATTATTGGGATCAAATCATGTACAAATTATTTGGGGATAAAAACTAAAAAGTTGAAAACATTTCTTAATTCCTTTGTAAATTATAAATAAATAGAGGCTAATAAAAATCCTTAAGTAAATATGACTTAGAATGGACATACTCATCTAACACATTATGATTATAATAAAGAAGAGTAGTATCATTTGGATAATATTATTAGTACACTTACATTTGTTCACAACCTATACATAGTGTCATGGTAGATAATGGTTCAATCGAAAAAAAATCACTATGACACTCATTACTATTATTGGATATCTATATGATGATTTGATGGATAACATAAAGATATTCAAATGATTTTATATAAATATATAAAATCTAATTGGGATTATTATGTTACCATGTAAGGTAATCCCCACAATAGTTTCCTGTTTAGTTTTAATTCTAAACATTACATGGGAATTCAACATGTTTTTAGGATGTCCATGGATACAAAATATATGAAAAGTAAAATATTTATTTCAAATATGTATGAATTGTATATATGTTAGTAAAATGGTTAAAATTCCAAGTATACCATATGAGTATCCTATTTAGACATAGACCTTCCTATGTGAAGGTAAATCTAGAATGCAACTAAGTTAATGAAAAAAACATAAATGAACCTATGTAAACTTCATTCAACCTCAAGATAGAGAAAAAATGAAAGAAAATAATAACACACACTTATAAATATAAGTACCATAAGGCTCCTCCATTTTTATTAACAGTGATTTACTCTTTGAATGTTTCTACTCAATCCTTCTCCAATGCAAATGGGAACTGGGTAGTATTTTGGTATGTAAATGGACTTTTTATGGCTTGGATTCAATTAAAATTTTGATATCACTTTGTGAGCATTAGTGAGGATGATTAAAGAGATTTTTTGCACATCCATTTATATCCATACATGAGGTTTATTTAGTGGTATATATTATTTGGATATTTCCAATACTTCAAATAATCGATGGTGGAGAAATATACCTCATCCATGAGTATGATGAGAAATTATATGAGTTTAGATGAAGTGGGAGTTGGTTGAGTGAGTCATAAAAAATAAGTCAAGTTAGTTTCTTTATTTATAAATGAGGTTGAAGTGTTATAAAGTGACTCACAAGCTGGTTGGGGAAGTTAAGGAATATGGTTCGATGAGTCAACACATGGTTGAGATACAAGTGGAGGATATTTAGATGACATGGAATATCTATATTATTAATTAATTTTGGAGGAAAAAGGTTTGAATAATTTATTAATTATTAATTACTTAATTAATCAAAATTTTAGATGTAAATAATGTTAATTTGAATTTGAATTAAGGGGAAGGTTTAGCATGCCAAAGGGAATTTTGGCACTAAATGGTAAAATTTATGTGTATAAATGTGTGCCTCTTTGAAATTATGTTTTGGAAGTAGTACCATTTAAAATAATAATAATAATAATAATAATAATAATAACAATAATAATAATAATAAACAAAGTATATTTTTGATGGTTGTGGAGAAGAAGTTTGACCCAAATAAATGTAAATTATCATGATGATTCCCCCTCAAGTGTTTGTGTAGGAAAGTAGATAAACACTTGAAATTATTAAAAGAATATGATGAAGTGGGTATAATTAAATCTAAGAATAAATCAAATAATTAAAATTGATACCACATTTTCAAGATTAAAAAATTTAAAAATATTTTCCCCTAGTTGTAAAAAACTAGAGAAGATATCAGAAAACATATTTACCATATATTAACTACATGTTAGGATGATGCTCAAGACTCATAGGCCACATGAGTAGCTATGGGAATGATATATCCTAATGATGGTAAATTATAGGTTAGAAAATTAAAAACATAGATTTTCTAATGTTTTGATATAGTTTTACAAGATTGATAATTGAAAGTAGTGATAAATATTTTGATACCTCGATCAATGGTTGGATTCAAGAATTGGATAAAAATGAATGAAATTTTTGAGAATAATGGGATGCAGGGAAAATATTTTAATAATGGGGGAGATTATAAATAGGAGCAGGGGGAATTCAAAAATCATGTGTGCAAATTAGTTTTATTTCTTATTGATTGATAGATTATTGTTGAGTTAATTTGATTTAGAGTTGTGGAGAAGAGTGGACCATATTCCCATACACTAGTATTTTACCAAGTGAATGAACATATATCAAAGGCCAGAGAGGAGTGGGAAACCTATAAATTTGATTTTTATTTTTGAATTAAGTTTTTTAAGGCATTTATTATGTATTAAAGTTAGTGTAAATGATTTAGTAGTTTTCACATTAGCGAATTCAACAATGAGATTAGCGAATTCATTAAAGTAAACAATGGAATTATTAAATGCTACATTGAAATTATTAGATGATGTAGTGAAATAATTAAGATGGAATTAAAAAATAAAGGTAGTGAATTTATTGACTACAGTGGAAAAATCATTCATTTCAGTAGTGAAATCATTAGATTTAGTATCAAATTCCCCATGGTTAAGTAATAAAGGGTGATTAGTGAATTCATTGATTACAATAGTGGAATCATTCATTTTAGTATAAAACTCATTAGATATAGTATTAAAATCAGTTGGGAAATAGGTATTAGGTTTTCTTAGTAAATCAATATGCTTAGGTGGGTGTGGTGAGATATTTTTCAGGGATTTTTATAATATAGTTAAATTTAAGATTAACATTATGTTGATATACATATGTGTAGGAGGTATTATGTATTTGGACCACATTAGAGCAAAGGTTAAGATGACTTATATGGATTTTAAGGTTAATAAGGCTATCCTATAGTGCTGAGATGTTAAATATTCAAGCATACAAGGCATTATTAATAGCATTGGTAAAGAGATGGCATAAAAAAACTATATATTTCACCCACCAACATGTGAGATGATTCTTACACTAGAGGACATGTAGAGGATCTTGAGAATCCTAGTATGGATGAGATGGGTTTACTAGGGTCAAGGATCACAAGCTATGACATTGTATAGGATTTTTAGAGAGGATATGATCCTAGTCATCAGAGAATGTGTTGACATTAACACAAGTGTTGAACTAGAAATATATGCATTAAATATGGTATTTATGGATATCATTAGTATCATTATTTTACCTAAGAAAGGAAATAAATTATGCAATATTAGACATTTGGATGTGATTGGGGATATGATGGACATGGGTGAGAGATTTCATGTTTCCTTATGTATTATCACACTTTTATAGATATTTACACCATGAAATGTATGTTGATGGGAGATGGATTGGACCATTGAAATTATTATAGTTAATGGGCATGGGAGAACATTATTGTGGATTATCTCATAGGTCTTATGAGTGTGAGATATATGGATGAACCTATTTCATATATATGACATGCTATCATAGGTTTATAGTTTGTATTGGTATAGGAGAGTGATAAATGAGATTGGATATGATTAGATTACATGGAGACCTTATTAGGAAATTGATTTCTAGTGGGCACATGATGGGATATACATGGACTATATAATGAAATGGTGTTATATCATGGGTCTGCATGGTTATGTTATTGAGAGATATAGGCTAGATAGGGTGTTATGATAGTTACACATTAGAAAAAAAAATTCGATAGGACTACATGTGTTTATGAGGTATAAAAGAAAGATATCTTAGTGGGGATTAGGTATTGACCCTAGTATTACAAATGATAATTAGACACATTTATATATAATTACATTTTCATAAAGGATGGATTTGATTAGCATAGGTATAATAGATGGATATGATTATTGGTGGGCTAGATAGTAGCCTATGAGATTGACAATACCATATCCTTTTCCATGAACATGAAGACATATATTTGTATAAAGTTTGGTGAGGCATACATGAGGGATGAGACTAGGTTCTAAGATAAATAAATATATGAAAACATAAAGAGGAGGTAGACAAAGATGAGCTACTGGATAGGTAGGTAAACATAGGATACCTAGGAGGTTTATAACATTGTTAGAGGATGTGGATATTATAGAAGATACTAGACTGGATTTGGGAAAGGACACAAGGATGAGACCTATTACATAAGATCTAGTGGGAAGAGGGGGGACTCATTTAATGGTTAGTGATAGTGATGGGGAATAGGATGGAGATGATATAGAGATGAGACCTATGATAGAGATGAAGAAAGAGGGAGGAGATGAATTAGATCCATTAGGGTTAATGAGATCATTATAAGATCAAAATATTTTGATAGGTTGCATCAAGGTTGAAATGTAATAGTGTGTCCCACTTTTT
Organism: Torreya grandis; assembly: GCA_037957365.1. Taxonomy (NCBI): domain Eukaryota; kingdom Viridiplantae; phylum Streptophyta; class Pinopsida; order Cupressales; family Taxaceae; genus Torreya; species Torreya grandis. Next base: position 2,797,675 of record JARHVA010001804.1, on the reverse strand, counting down.
GGCATAAAGAGGCTAGATAAACATTCATCTTCTCTATTAGGCTATGGAGCTAAAAGCTTCAATTGTTGCAAACATGAGGAGGATGATGAAGTTCCAAAAGTACCAGCTTTAGTAGCATGACCAACATTGGTCACATATAATGCAGAAGGCAACTGGCATTAGCAGGGAGTTGGCTGACATCAATCAGCACCAGACAAATAGGGACCAACGTCAGTCACCTGTGGCAGTTCTAGAACTATTGTTGATGAACAGTCATTTAAGTGAAGTGAGTGTTTGCATGTTAAAGGGCTAATTATAGTCTCGAGCTGTGTGTCTAATTATTGTAATTAGAATTCTATTTTTGTATGCATGGGATCCTATTTAAAGACCCATGAGGCATGTATTATAAATTAAGCAGGCAAGTAAAGTTTTGAAGCAAGGAAGCAAGGTCAAGGAGATCTACAAGCAAGGTCAAGGAGATCAGCTGAAGCATTCAAGGAGGGAATAGCAACTCAAGTTGTTGAGTTGGTTGTGTTGAGCAAGAGAGAGAGGGAAGAAGGTCTTGAGGTGTGGCAAGCCTTTGAGGTGGAAGAAGAAGTGGCATCTTCTTTATTGTATTTTATTCTAAGAGTATTTAATACAAGATTGTGTATTGTCTCTCAAATTCTTTGTTGTTTCAAGTTTCTAGTTACTTAATCATTTTGGTATAATTCCTTGTTTAATTGCTTATAAGAAAAGTAATCAATTGTGCTTCCTTGGAGGAGTTCCTAACAATTGGTATCAGAGCTACGATTTGTAGGGAGAAGGTTATTGTTTGATTACAGGTCATTCACAAAGGTTTTTGTTTGAGTGGGAGTACAACAATGGTAGAAGAAAGTAAGCTACGAATGGAGAAGTTTAACATCAAGAATTATCAACATTGGAGGATGCAGATAGAGGATTATCTGTATCAAAAGGATTTGTACTTACCATTGGGTGGGGTTGCATGCAAGCCCACAGATATGAAGGATGAAGAATGGAGTGTTCTTGATGAGAAGGCTCTGGGATCCATAAGGTTGAGCCTTGCATCGTCTATGATTTCTAACTTATCATAGTGTAAGACAATGGAAGAGTTGATAAAATCTTTCACAAATTTATACGAAAAGCCCTTGGCTTCAAATAAGGTATTTCTTATGAAGCAGTTATTTACTTTGCAAATGCAGGAAGATGGATCAGTACATACTCATCTTAGTGATTTCCATGGTTTGGTAAACCAGTCAGCTTCAGTTAATATTGTTTTTGATGATGAAGTAAAGGCTCTCTTAATTTTATGCTCTTTACCTAAAAGTTTGGATAGTTTGGTTATGGCAGTAATTATTTCTGCGTCTGCTTCTAAAATCTTAAAATTTGATGATGTTGTGAGTGTAATCTTGAATGAATAAATACGTAGGAGAAGCACAGGTGAATAATCAAGGAATGCTCTAAGTATAGAAAGCAGGGGAAGGCAAAGAGAGAAGGTCAAGTAAGGGAAATCAAGGTCGAAGGTGGGAAGGAGATCTGACTCCAAAGGTGTCACCTACTAGTTTTGTGGAAAGAGAGGACACATAAAGAAAGAGTTTTGGTTGAGGGATAAATAAAATCAACATGAAGGTAATGAAGAAGCAAAGGATGCAGGTATTGTGGCACAGGACACTCTCATACTTTCTTTGGATAGTCAGGTAGGATCATGGGTTTTAGATTCTAGTTCTTCTTTTCATGCATCCACAAATAGAGATTTGTTCCATGAGTATGTCCAGGGAGACTTTGGAGTGTTTTATTTAGGGGATGGTATGCCTTGTCAAATAGTTGGCAAAGTAAAAGTGTAGCTGAAATTACAGATGGACAACACCTGGGTGTTGAAGGAGGTTATGCATGTCCCAGTTCTGAAGTAGAGTTTGGTTTCTGTAGGAAGGTTGGGTGATGAGGGATGCACAGTAACCCTCACAACAGATTCTTGGAAGGTTACCAAGGGTGCACTTGTTTTATCAAGAGGTAAGAAAGTAGGTACTCTTTATCTATCTACTTGTATTACTGATTCTACTTGTGGTTTATCTACTTTAGCTGTAGATTCAAAGATGTGGCCTAACAGGCTTGGTCACATGAATAAGAAGGGAATAAACGTTCTTGAATCAAAAGGTATGAGTTTATATTTGGAAGGCATAGATCAAATTCATTGTAGAAAAAGGAAATTTGATGCTTTTGACAAGAACAGGGAAGACTTGGTGTTTATGGAGGAGATGAAGGACAGAGATCAGTCACAAGGGCTAAATAATTTTGAGCAGGGTAGTATGGATAGGGGTTTGATCCAAGATGAGCTTGTGGATGAAGAATTAATCACTTATAGGAATACATAGACACTAATGTCAGTCACTTGGAACTGACGTTGGTCAGGTAGATACTGACATCAGTCATGTGCAAACCAGTAGGGTCGGTAGAGTCAGGTAGAGAAGTCCAACATCGATTAGGTAGGAACTAATGTCGGTAGAGGGGACACTAGTGTCAGCCAGGGAAATGATGTCGATAGTCAGGGTTAGTGTAGGGAACTGACATCAGTCAGGTGGAGACTGGGAGATGGTCGAGATTGGTCACTAGAACGGATGTTGGGCAAACAGCAAGCTGTCAAGGAGTCTCAAATGCCAATATGGAGGTCAGAAAGGGTAAGTGAACCTCATATTCATTTTTCACCTTATTTATATTGCTTACTAATGGTCAAGAACTAGGAAGATGTGAAGAGGCAATACAAGTAAAATCCAAAAATAGTGGGAGCTTGGCATGGATGAGGAGTGTGAGTCCTTGGAGAAGAACTAAATAGGTATTTGTTGGTGGAGTTGTCAGCTAGAAGAAAGCACTGGATAAGGGATGGATTCCCAAGTTAGAGAAGAGAGTGGATGGACACGTGAGACAAAAGGCTAGGGCATATGGTCTTGATTAGGCTGCAGGACAATGGAGGTTTGACCATTGTATTTATCTTTACCAGGTTGGATAATACTAGCTACATTATCCTATTATTGTATTGTGTTGCTTGTTGTAGGGTTACATATATAGGGATTTTATGAGCTAAGGGTAAAGTTAGTTCAGAGGTATGTCATGAAGAATTTGGGAGCAACAAAATTCTTTTAGCATAAGTGATAGGTATAGCATCACAGGTTTTGTGGTGGTTGGTCTTCAAGAGTGACTTTGAAGAGGGATATAGAGCCAAGGGAATAAAGTAGATGGTGTACAGGTATAGGTATAGTTGTATCTATTTATCTCCAAGTGGGAGATTGTTAGGGTGTGGAGCTAAAAGCTTCAACTATTGCAGACATGAGGAGGATGCTGAAGTTCCAGAAGTATCGGTGTCGGAATCATGACCGATGTCGATCACATACAGTGTAGAAGGCAACTGGTGTCGGTAGGGAGTTGGCCGACGTTGGTTAGCACCAGACAAATAGGGACTGACGTCAGTCACCTATGGTGGTTCCAAAACTATTGTTGATGAACAATTAGTTAAGTGAAGTGAGTGTTTGCATGTTAAAGGGCTAATTATAGTCTCGAGCTGTGTGTCTAATTATTGTAATTTTAAGTCTATTTTTGTATGCATGGGATCCTATTTAATGACCCATGAGGCATGTATTGTAAATTAAGTAGGCAAGTAAAGTTTTGAAGCAAGGAAGCAAGGTCAAGGAGATCTACAAGCAAGTAAGGTCAAGGAGATCAACTGAAGCATTCGAGGGGATAGCAACTCAGGTTGTTGAGTTGGTTGTGTTGAGCAAGAGAGAGAGGGAAGAAGGTCTTGAGGTGTCGCAAGCCTTTGAGGTGGAAGAAGAAGTGGCATCTTCTTTATTGTATTTTCTTCTAAGAGTATTTAATACAAGATTGTGTATTGTCTCTCAAATTATTTGTCGTTTCAAGTTTCTAGTTACTTAATCATTCTGGTATAATTTTGTGTTTAATTGCTTATAAGAAAAGTAATCAATTGTGCTTCCTTGGAGGGGTTCCTAACATTCTCCTCAAAATATCTTAAGTTTGGGTAATTTCAATTAATCAACAAATATGTTTTTTAAAAAAATATAAATATGTAGTGCATATATATTTTTCCAAAATTTTCAAAACATTATGTATTTTTTAGGATTTATTTTTTATTTTTTTTCTAGCTAGCTAGTCAAACACAATATTATACTATTACCCATTAGGATATCTTGGATCGAGATGTCAATATAATAGGTTTATAAGGAGAGGTTAATGGAAATGATATGTAGTTGTGTTTGAGAGTAACAAATATCACATGACTATTAGAAGAGGTTGATAGACTCTGGGATGAGATGGGTACACTATAGGGAGATGGGTTTTCTCTATCATTAGGGTTATATATTCAATATGCATCCATGAAGACTCTTGATGATAAAGGTTTGACTCATATATATAGGAGATAGACACTTTAAGGATTGATTTCGATGAGGTGAGAGGGATTTTGATAGTACAAGGATAACTAACATCCTTAGACAAGGGCATGAGAGCTATAGAGTAAGCTACATATCATAGGAGTTTATATAAGGGATTAGTTCTATAGTCACAATGAACACCTTCATTTAGGGAGTACTCTACCAAGATGACTTTATTATGGAGAGCAATGCATCTATTAGATTTTGAGAGATGTGTAGAACAAATAACATAATATGTCATGGTTTCTCCCAAGAGTACACCACGGTGACATGAGATGAGTCTAACGATGATGCCTTATCTAAGGGTAAAGGAGAGACATAAGATTTTTCATATGATATATCAATGTATATAGTTTTGATATGTATTACTATATACATGTATTATGAAATATTGAAAACATATACATATATATACAAGATTTAATTTTGGCATTATACTTATGTTATGGATATGGATTTTGGCATTATGGATGTGTTTTAATTTTACATGTATGGTAGATGATTAGATGGATATATATGATTATGATATATCAATATTTATCATATTTCTAATATATGATATCACATACTAATCCTTTATCTTTTATTATGGTATAAAATAAAATGGAAAAATGTATGGATGCATGGATGGGTTGATAGATTCCTTTTGTTATTTTTTGTTTTACATTGAAATTCCAACATGAATAACTGATTAATAATTGAGCACCTTAATTTTTAATATATAATGAAAAAATATAAACCAATGACATGAAATAACCATGATCATTGTTATGATATACACGTAAGGACTAAAAGATTAATTTGTGTGAGACTTAATTCATCATGATATAGAATACCATAATCACGTTGATTTTATTCACATAATGATCTTGAATTAAAAAATAATAAAACAAATAAGCCATTAAAACAAGTTAAATGATGTAAATGTGACAAACACATACTAAAAGAAAAATCTCACACAAAAATATAATAAAATATTTAAGCATAAAAATTTATGTAAATGAAAAGACATTCTAGATCAATAAAATGATGACCAAACATGAGTGAAAGCAAAAACTAAATAAAACAACACCTAAATGAAGCAAATAACCTTAAAAACATTATAGGGTGGGATTATAATTTTTTTAATCCAATAACCCTACAAAAATTTAATGATTGGTGAGGAATCCATAAGATAACCATATGACTTTGGATGGGGATGTGAAAAATTAAAATTACACTTTGGGATAATGGGATGATGTGGTTGATGATGGCCAAGTTTTACCTAGACACCCCATATATCTAATAAGTACATACATAATCCATCATGGAAAAAGTCTATGTGGAGATATGAGGCTATATTTAGTTCTCCCAATATAATAATTGATGATAAAAAGGGTTGATTGATGAATTTTAAAGTGTGGATGAATATGAGTGATTTTATTCCCAAGAAAATGAATGGGTGAATGATGACATTGTTTGGAAAGATATATTATTTGGTATACATGAATGGTTAAGGTGTTTTTGTGTGGTTATATGGTTTAGGTAAAGTGTGTTTAGATATTATATATGGAAGTGATAATAGTGGTCACACATAATATGTTCCTCTAAACATGAGCGAAGACATAGTTATGTAAGTATAAGTATCAAAACCTAATATAATATGTCAATGGTGAATGGTGAGACAAGTGACTATGTGGAAATATACAAGTTATGACTAAAATGGGATGACCCCAAGTAACTAGGGTAGATATATACAATGGATTACACATTGTACCAAAAATTGGTTTTCATTATGGTACTTGTGCAAAGCACCAGTAACTAGTTTTCAATTTAGGACATACTATTTTCTCTTTTCTCTTTTTATTTATTTTTTATTTTTTAGCACATCAAGACTAAGATATTCAATTATTTTATTTAGTTTTTATTTTTGCTTGTGTTTTTTCCACATGAGAATGGTGGTCAAGAGAATTAACAAGGATTGTGAGTTTCATAGATTATAATATTACGGTACTAAAGGCTACTAAACTAAGAAAAATTAAGACACAATCAAAATGTGTTAATTTTGGTCCCAATGAGCATGGAAAAATGTGTGACTAGAAATCTATTTCAACTAAGATAACTAGGGAAGGAAAAACAACTAAACCTATTCTAAACTTAATTCAACCTCAATATTGAGAAACAAATAAAGTTAAATAATAACACACATTTATAAAACCAAATTACTGTGATCCTCCTCCACTATTATTAAATGTGATCTTATTTTTAAATGTAGTTTCTCAATCCTTATTCTATTTAAATGGGAATTAGGTATGAAAATATACATTTGATGGATTGGATTCACTTGAAATTTTGATATAACATAAGTATCATAAGTGAGGATGATGAGAGTGATATCTTTCACATCATTTTATTGGTTTATGAGAGGTTGGTTAGATGGTTGATGATTATTTTGATGTGCTGAATAATAATAATAATAATAATAATAATAATAATAATAATAATAATAATAATAATAATAATAATAATAATAATAATAATAATAATAATAATAATAATAATAACAATAATGGATAATTAATTCTCATCCATGAGGATGATGACCAATTCCATGGGTTGAGAAGAAATAATATTTGGTTAAGTGATTCATCAATAATGAGTCATGTTAGTTGATTTAGTTATTAATTAGGTTAAAATGGTATAATGTGAGTCACAAGGTGCTTAAGTAATGTTAAAAGGGTGGCTGGATGAGTCAACACATGGTTGAGACAAGCATGGAGGATGTTTGGGTGATGTGGAAAATCTAGATTATTAATTGATTTTGGAGTAAAATTGTGTGAATAATTAGGAATTACTCAATTTTTTAAATTTTGGAGAGAAATTATGTTGAATTATAATTGAGTAATGGGAAGGGTTAGAATACCAATGTGAAATTTGACACTAAATGTTGAAATTTAGGTATCTAAACTTCACATATAAGGGTAAGCCATAGTTATATACACATCATGTACATGGTCATTAAATGTAGGAAGATAAAATAATTGAAATTTATTTTCACATAATATAAATAATTTAATTTATATTATAGCATAAGTGTATCCTTGTTTAGAAGCATTTTCTACTTGGTCACATCCTAGGATAGTCATATAGGATGTTCCATGCATCCCACAAAATACATGAACATTGGACACAATAAATTATATTACATTGAATTTTATGGTTAATAGAGTTTCATAGAATATACAGTATAATTATGTCTATGATGACCATGATGGATA